>JAOTQR010077602.1:0-12023 GCA_025774065.1 Solanum ossicruentum | reverse complement strand
TCTCTCTCTCTCTCTCTATATATATATATATATATATATATATATATATATATATATGTATAATACTTTTCATTAAATAGATACAATATCTATGTAAATAGGATTACAAATATTGTTAGTCTGATAAAACAATTTAATCTATTTTGAAATGACAAAGATGAAAAAATTAATTCAATTGCTTATAATATAGATATGTTAATAGTTTTTGAATACATAAAGTAAAAAATTAATTTAGAGTTGAATAATTAGAAGTTAAATAATTGACCGATTAGAATTTAATGTAACAAAAGATTCCTAAATATAAAGAGAGTAGTTTAATGTTTCCGACATAATTTTACTAAATTCTTTTTCTTTTTAACTTTGTTATATCGTATACTTTTAATTTTTTATTAACAAAATATTTGATATTCAAGATTTTAGTCAATTATTTACATAGAACAATCCTAAATCAAAAGTGAATTCTAAATATAAAAAAATTGTAATTCAAAAGTGAATTTTGAAATAAAATAAATAAGAATTAAGTAATAAATTAAAAATATATTTAAAGATAATTTTATCTAATGAAAAGTTTTTTAATGAAAAGCAAAAACTCAAATAATATTTTAAAATATATTCACACTTTTAATAATATTCTAAAAGTTGCACGAAAATTTTCTTTTTTTTAAAAAAAAAGCTGGTGTGATCTTTTTTTAAATCTTTTACGCACTTTAAATAAATCATACTTACTTGTTATACCATGTGACATGCAAAATGAGTATATCTAAGCCCTATTCGGTAAGTTGAGAGATTTTTTCAGCTCTATTAATAGTTTAGAGATAACACTAATAATTTATGTCAAATTTAAGAATGCATACTTAAATCATCAAGTTAAAAAATATTTTTAAATCTATTAATAATTTAAAAACAAAACTAATAATTCATGAGAAATTTAAAAATATTTTCAATACTTCTAACGTTCGATAAAAGTAACACAGCCTAAACTTTTCAAGAGTTTAGTGTATATCACTTTGCTGAGATTCTTGATTCCACCTGAACTTTCCCATGCAACTGCTCTCTTTAATTGACACGTGTTTTTGTCGTGCCAACAGAGATGAGAATATTAGTATACTACTATTTTTACCGTATGTCTTAAACTACTTATTGTGTTTTAAGTTTAATTGTTTTTTAAAAATTAATTTTTTGTATAATTTTAAAACATTTTGAATTCCTATATAAATTTTAATAATGTATATTATACAGTCTCAATTTATGAGATTAATATGTAACATTTTGAAAATTATTAATATATTTTAAATTATTAATTATTTTTATAATTTATAATTTTATATTTTATAAATTTTAAATTATAACATACTTTAAAGGAAAATAAGACAAATAAATTAAAATAAAGAAGGCACTATAAAGTTGAAGCAGAAGGACAAATGGGACAAGACCAAACAACTCAATATATGTTACTCTATTTGTTTTAATTTATGTGGCTATTTTTTTTATGAATAAGTTAAGTTGTTAAAATTGTGATATAGGCACATTATTTTTATGTAATTTTAAAATTATGTGTTTTTAAAATGAAAATAATATGTGTTACTCCATATGTTCTAAATGTAAAACTTTAAGAGTGAATCAATTTTTTAAAATATTTTAAATTATTAATGATTGTGATTTATATGTATAATTTTTTCATAATTTAAATGTATAATATATTAAAAATAATAGTAAATCAAGTAAATCATGTCAAAACTACTAAATATAAAGTTGTTGAATGTCACGTTTCGGGAGGGAATCCTTGGCATGACCGACACTCAGAGACTGACACTCAGAGACAATCACTAGCACCTAAGAGAACCACTTGACCTCATCACATCCATTTATTCTTAGTCAAACATGTCAACAAAAGACCTAAGAAAGATAACAGGTGGACAATCTCATTTATAAGTAGTCAAAATTGTTAACTTTTATGAAAAAGCTCTTGAGTTGATATCAATAATGAAGTAGAGAGAACTGAGGAAAGAATTTGAGAGAAATCTGAAAATGGTACTGTTTCATTGCTTCCAACTTGACACATTACATGTATATATAGATACATTGACAACTAAGTTATAACTATCAATATAACTAACTCCTAACTAACTTTTAACCACTTCACATTAACTAACCAAGATTAGCACTAGCTAACTAACTACATTACACCAGTTTGCTCTTATCTCAACACTCCCTATCAAGCTGAAGGCTTGAAGAGGTTTTTCAGTCCCACCTTGCTTAGTAGGTACTCATGTGCTGATCTTTCTAGACTCTTTGTAAGTATATCAGCTAGTTGCTCCTTAGTTGATACAAGATTGGTTTTGATTATTCCTTGATTGATTTTTTCTCTCAGAAAGTGACAATCAATATCAATATACTTTCTTATTTCATGAAAGATGGAATTTGCATGAATTGCAGCTTTACTATCACACTTTTAACTCCACTGGTTGCTGTACTGAACTCCTAATTCTTTGAACAATCCTACTAGCCAAATAATCACTACAGTGAAGACAACTATGCTTCTGAACTCAACTTCTGCTGAGCTTCTGGATATGGTGTCTTGCTTCTTGGACTTCCAAGATATCAGTGCTTCACCAAACTGTACAATATAACCAGTCACATACCTTCTAGTCTCTACACATGCACCCCAGTCAGAATCACAGAAAGCTTGTAGTTGATTAATTCTTTTTGCAAGCATAAACAGTCCTAAACCAGGTATACCCTTTATCTATCTTATTACTCTCAATGCTGCATCCATATGTGATCTCGTAGGACTATGCATGTATTTTCTTAGCACTTGGACCACAAAAGCTATGTTTGGTCAGGTCATAGTGAGGTATAACAACCTCTCTATCAACCTTTGATAGTCTGTAGAGTCCTTGATGATTTCATCTTCACTGCCTTCTTTGTTAGTAACACATTTGTCATATTCCACAAAAAACAATTTTTAATTCATTTCAAGTGGAGTTGCAGTTGGTTTTGCTCCACTTACACCAGCTTCAAATACTAATTCTAAAACATACTTCCTTTGACACATCACTATTTCTTTCTGTGACCTGACAACTTCTATCCCTAGAAAGAACTTCAGCTCACCAAGGTCTTTCATTTTGAACTGTAACTGCAGATCTTTGTTGGCCTGATCAATCAACTCTTGACTACTTTCAATAACTAGAAACTCATCTATATATACTAAGATGATCACTATTATCTATATATACTAAGATGATCACTAGTATCTTGTCAATAGGTTTTGTGTAGAGTGAGTAATCATAGTGACTTTGAGTGAAGCCCATTTGTAAGAGAGCAACTGTTAGTTTCCCGTTCCATTCCCTAAGAGCCTGAGTTAGACCGTATAATGACTGTGGAGTTCGTAGACCTTCTGATTCTCCTTATGTCTAGCAAGCCCCTCAAGAATGATTAGGTACACTTCTTCAAGTAGCTCACCATTGAGAAATGCATTATGCACATTCATATGAAAAATGGATCAGTGATTTGAAATAGCAAGGGCCACCAAGGATCTATCAGTGACCATTTTAGCCACAGGTGAAAAAGTCTCAAAATAGTTTAACCTAGCATTTTGGCTATAACTCTTGGCCACAAGTCTGACATCTTTCAACTTTACTTGAGGCTTGGTACTTCACCTTATACAATAGGAGTCTTGCCAGCTAGAAGATTAACTATAGTCTAGGTTTTATTATCTTCCAGAGGAGCAATCTCTGATTACATGGCTTTAATCTAGGCAGGACTTGAGAGGCCTGAAGAAATGAAGTTGGTTTTGAGATAGAGGAGTAGACATTCAAGGCTTGTTGATAAGGTTGATTCAGATGAGAATAAGTGACATAGGAAGATATAGGATAAGAACATGAAGAAATAGAGGAGGAAGTGACAAAGTCATTTATCTAGATGGGAGGATGTTTGACTCTAGATGATCTTTTAGGTGCAATAGGTACCTGAACAGGTACTGGTGAGGTTAATGGAGCTATAGAGAAAGACAAATCAGTAATAGGCTCCCCCTAGATAGGAGTAGTAGGTGTAGAAGATAGATGATGAGATGTAGTAGAAGTAGAAATGTTTGAGACTGATAGATCAAGTATTGGAAATAGAGGAGTAACAAGGGACTTGACATGTAGAAAAGGAAAATCTGACTCTATGAACACTTTATTTCTACTTGGAAGGAAGGATTTAGAGTGCATGGCATAGAGTATATATCCCTTTTGGGTTGAAGAGCAACCCATGAACACACTAGATATGACCTTGGGAGAAAATTTATCTGAGGATTTAGTGTTAAAAGCATGTGCCAGACTTCTAAACATTCTGAGATAATCAAGAAAGGATGGATTATTATATAGGAGTTCAAAGGGAGAGGTAAAGTGAAGAATTCTAGATGTAGTTCTATTGATAATGCAGATATTACTATTAACACACTCATCCCAAAACTTTAGAGGAATACCAACTTGGAAATCGAGTGCCCTGGCTACCTGAAATATGATTTTGTGCTTCCTTTCTACTACCCCATTCTATTAGGTGTATCCACACATGAAGTCTGATGTAAGATACCAAGATTAGACAAAAGATATTGAAATTCAGAACTAAAGAATTCGCAACCATTGTCTATTGTAAGAACTGTAATAGAAGTAGAAAATAGATTGGTTACTCTTGCAAGAAAGTTCCTTAAAACTACAATGACTTCAGATTTGGACTGTAAGAGAAATATCCAAGTGAACCTAGTACAATTATCTACTATCGTGACAAAGAACCTTTTATTGTCGTGAGTAGGAACTCTATAAGGACTCCAGATGTCACAATTTAGTAGATCAAAGGCAGACTTAAAACTAGAAGTACTAATAGGAAAAGGCAGTTTTGTGTGTTTTGCTAGCGGACAGACAATACACTTATGATCTTCATGTGTTAGCTATTTTAGAGATAGATGTCTTATGATGATCTCTAGAGGAGCACGTCTCGATCTTCTATGCCAAAGAGTGCTAGTTGTAAGAACTTGTTCAACTGTAGCATCTTTATTTATTGTGTAATGATATGCTTGAGTAATTATGTTCCCTTTTAGAATGTATATCCTTTGTTTCTCTTTACCAATCCCTTTCACCAAGATAGTGTAAAGATTATGGAATATACAGAAATCAGGAAACATATTCATTGAATATTATAGTTCTTTGGTTAGTTTTGAGATAAACAATAGATTACACTTAAATTCTGGAAGGTATAGGATAGGAGGTGTCAAATGGAGGGTTAGGCTGAAATTAGGGAGGTTAAAATGGGCTGCATTAAATATCCGATTGGGTCTTGACCATCCAAATGTACTTTGGGCTCAAATAGATTGGGCTCAAATGGGCTAAAATTCGGGTTAGGTCATGAGCCGCCCAATTTAACCTGCTTAATTTAAGACTAGCATTGAACATACAAAACAAATGATACATTGGGCTGAAGAGAGACTTATTGGGCTCATCTTAGAATTATTTTATAATAGGTTAAATTGTATTGGGCTTAAAATTAGCCAATTCTAAATCATACTAAAACTACCTGTAAAATTATAGGCGAGTTACTGATTTTTGGACTTATTTTGCTACCTCTAATATAAGACATTAGAGATCAATGGGTTTGTCAAAACATGTGATTTGCCATTGTGAGTAACCTGAGCCTCACCACCTGTTGGTAGATGAACATAATTTCTCTCATGATCAAGGACCCTTGTGCGGTCATACAATAACTCAAAACTAGATGTCATATAGTTAGTTGCACCTGAATCTACTATCCACATAGAGTGAGTAGCATTAGTATTTAGGTATCATAGTACCTGCTTTAGCTGTTGGAGTGTGATTACTTCCCTCACTACCTTTGTTTAGCATTTGAATGATTTGTTGATACTGTTCCTTAATGAAATAGGGAGGTAATTGAGTTGCAACAGTCTGATGATGATTGTTATCATGACTGGTGAAGCAGTTCCTTTCCTGATTATTTTCTGCAAAACTGGCTGCTTGATTTGCATACTGAGTTCCTCCTTTCTTCTTAAACTTAGGCCAATCTAGTGGATAACCAATATGTTTGTAGCAATTCTCCTTTATATAGCCAATGTAACCACAATACTCACATACTACATGCATTTTTTCTGAGGTCTATAGTTGTTGGTTGGAGGTGTTTTACTGGTATGATTCCTATTGAAACTAGAACTACCTCCAGAGCTACTACTTCCTAAGGATATATTACCTGGGTTCCAATGATCACTCCTTTGCCCTTGTAATTGGAACTAGATCCTCTCTTTTGACTAAATAATGTTGCCACCTCCAGTGAGTCAATAACCATAGATGAGACATTGGCTATGGACTTCTGACTTTCATGATCAATAACCATAGAGTATGCTTTGTTTAGAGTGGGAATAGGAGACATCATGAGAATTTGGCTTCTACATTGAACATAAGTCTCGTTCAACCCCATAAGAAACTTTAAAAGTCCCTGATAACCATGATATTATGCATAATTCTATACTTAGGACCTGAACAAGGTATGAGGGCATCAAATTCATCCCACGATTCCTCATTCTGGAAAAATACCCAGCTACATACATAGTTTCTTGAGCCAAAGTTACAATTTCTCTATGTAAGTAAAAAATTCTAGATTCATTCAGAGTGTCAATTTTCTCCTTTAAATCCAGCCATACTTTATGTGCATTTGAGGCATAAATAATACTACTTAGCAACTCTTTCTCAACTGAATTCATAATTCATGTAGGACCACGACATTAACTTTTTCCCATTGTTCATTTATGGAAGCATCAAACTTATCTTTAGTATGCCTTCCATCGACAAAGCCTAGTTTACTTTTTTCTAATAAACCTAGAGTTATAGATCTATTCCATAGGACATAGTTTTTAGATCCAATTAGTTGAATAGAACTAGAGAACTACATGGTGTATCATTAGTATAAAGATAAAATGGGTGATTGTGGTTTATCTCACCTTTGCAGGAACTTCTCGATGCAGACAGACCCAGTGCCATAGGTGCTTTTTCTGTTGTCATGCTTGATTCTAGCTAATCCTAACTGAGTTGAGGCTTCTCCAAGCTTAGTACTCGCACTGGATCAGTAGCTCTGATACCATGTTAGCTTCTATGAAGAAGCTCTTGAGTTGATATCAATGGTGAAATATAGAGAAATAATGGAAGTGTTTGAGAGAAATCTGAAAATGGTATTATTTCATTACTTTCAACTTGACACATTACATGTATATGTAGATATATTGACAGCTAAGTTACATTTGTCAATGTAACTAACTTTTAACCACTTCATTAAGCCTAACTAACTATGATTAGTACTAGCTATCTAACTACATTACATCAGCTTGCTCTTATCTCAACAAAAATAATTCAATAAGACTAGTGTGAAGAAATTAGCCCGAAATAATACCCAAACCAAACCAGTCACCATCTAGTCTATGAAGCCTTTATCAAACTATTTAATGGTGTCAATGGCATGTTCATGGCTACCTCAAATCAATATAAGCAATATAAAGTCTAATTCTAAAAGCCAGATGAAATAAATGTGTGAATTCTTCGAAATCGAGAAGGAGTCACCAATCAACTAAATGTGGAAAAGATCTTCAGCGAAGCGCTTGTTGAGGATCTCAATACATATCCCTGCATCATGATGTGGGACCAAGTGAGCGTGGGTATGTAAAATGTACAAGTATGTAAAATGGTAGAATGAAGCAGATAAATGTAGAATAGTATCAACTCAGATAACTCAAATCAAGAGGTAAGGAACACAATCAGGATGTCAAAAGTCTAAAGTTAGAATATAGTTCAGACAATGACCAATCATATTCAATCCAATCTAATCCAATAAGAGTACTATCGAGACTTATCTGAGAGTTTCTCCAGTTTGACAATGACCATTTATGAGCCAGTAATCGTGCAACAAACCGACGTGTTGCCAGTCCGTTCAATATCTTACCTTGGATAAAGAACAACTTTTCCAATCATGGGTCCATCAATCAAATCAAGTTGTATTCTTTTGGGACTTTAAAAATAGGAAAACATTTCGACTTTAACAGATTTAATTCACTCCTACATTTGGTGACATAGTTATTGAGTTTGAGTTGGACTTGCTCTCACTTAATTTGATGCTCGATACTCTTCCAAGACTCAATTCTCATAAAACTACAGTCAATCCAATCAATAAGGGATCCTTACCAACCCATCACAGTCGAGTCTTTTGACCCATCAACCATTCAATCAGTTTCCTATCACATCTTTCAAGATGGATTTAGACAATCAGGAAAAGGACTATCAATTTAGACCAATCATTTGAGTTCAATTATAAAGACTCTCAAGACCATCAAGTTCTGTTAATACCATCATCATGATCAATCACAACCACAATCACAATCATATTGTCAAGGCTATAAACTCAATCCCTAAGTTCATTTATGTAATCTTTTATTAAATAACATATAAAGCTTATGAAATAATTTATATGAAAATATTTGTTCAGTAAATAAAGTTCATGATGAATATCAAGCATGTAAAAGATATAGAAAATATAATTTACCAGAAAACTTTAAAAGAAACATGCGTGGAGACTCAATACTTTCACAATCTTTCTATTACCATCAACGGGGCACATGAAAGAACAGTTACATGCTTTCATTTAGCTACGCATACCTGAGATGAAGGATGACAATCAACTTTGCAAGAATTGACTTGAATCCCTTAAGCCCTAGCCCTTCTTCTCCTCTTCCTCACCCAAAGTCTTTTTTTAGTTTTTGCGTAAGAGACTTAAGAATGGGTTTAGGAACCCCCTTTTAGGCTAAAAAAGATCTATATTAATCGTGGTTTAAGTTTAGAAGGGTGGGAAAAAGTCTGAAATGCCCCTCGAAAAACTAAATATTTTGAACTATATGGTGGACTTGGTCCCGGGTGCGGACCTAGTCTCTCCAGAATGAAAATACTAGAATCAAAACTAAGTGCAAGTCTGCGATAGGTCTGCAACATGGAGGTGTCGTGCACCTTGCTGGAAATGACACTTTTGCTCTGAAAATATATCTTTTGGTCCTGTTACTCTAATTTTCAACCAAGACTATTTTTCCACACAATTATTTAAGTTGATCGCGATTCTGATCTTAAATTTCTCAAAAAGATTTGGGATGAAACGTTATGCAGAAAACCTCTCATCTAAGGGTATTTTGACAATATTACCAAGTGTAACATTGAAGTGATTGGATAGTTTAAAATTAAATATTTATAAAATCCCACAAATTACTATGTGAGCAGCTTGAGGATATGACTTAGCAGCCAACTTGGCCTAAGCTTCTCGCACGGTTGCTGATAATATAAAGTAATATCATGATATAATAAATCGTAATTTATTTTATATAATACAAATAAGAATAACAATAATAGTATGTTTCTATATAATAAAATTAAAAACTTTGAATAAAATTCATATAATTTAATTTAATTTAAAAATAGAAAAAAATTGAAACATTTTATTGCTATCAAATTTCAACTTAAAAAAGTTAATAAAATTTGAGATGTAGATAAAAGAATAAAAGTTACATTCAAAAGATACACAAATTTAAGAAAGAAAAACACTACTCTAGAAAAAGGGCATATACAATATTATTCCTTTCGTTTAAAAAAAATATTTGATTTAATCTAGTAAAGAATTTATTATAGTTACATACTGTCATTTGTTATTTATTGCTAGTCGCACATATTGTCTCCTTCCCTTTACTTACATTTCTTTTGTCATATCTGGCTATTTCCGCTTATGGGTTTTGAGCTGAGGGTTTTAGGAAACAACCTCTCTATTTCTATGAAGTAGCGGTAAGGTGTGCGTACAATCTACCCTTCCCAGATTCCACTTGTGGGATTTCACTGGGTATGTTATTGTTAGTAAAGAATTTAAGAAAATAATTTTTTTAAATTTTATGATCCTAAATTATAGTTATGTTAAATATATCAAAATACCCTTTGATTTGGGACATTAAAATGCCATATGTAAAGTTGAGACTTAATAATGCCAAAAAAAGGAAATGGTCATTCTTTTTTATAGAGGTCAAAAAGAAAAGAAGATCATTATTTTTTTAAATAGAGGGTATAATTTTTACTCGCTCCGTTCATTTTTATTTGTATATTATATTATTTTGAGATGTCCAATAATATTTGTATATTTTATGAAATCAAAAAGTAACTTTTATATTTAATTTCTAATTTATGCTTATTATTAATTATAATTATTTTTATATTATTTTTTTCAAGATATTATATTTGTTATATTAAAAGGATAATCTGATAAAATTATTCTTATTATTTACTATTTTTCAATCTATATATCAAATTAATAAGCGATAAATAAAGATAGACGGAGAAAGTATATAACTACTTTCTCAAAACCAATCATGGTATTCTCCTGTATGAATATTCCATTTACACTCTTTCAAATTAGTGTTTCTTTATTTCCTCATAACTTTTGGTACTAATTAAGCTTGGTCTTCATTATTTCATTTCCCTTTGAATTTAACGAGAATAAAATTAAAAACTGAGAATATTATGTATTTAATGAATAATCTTTTTGAAAATATTGAAGAATAGGCACTCATAGTTATTCATTCTCTCTCGTCAATCTCTTTGACCTAAGTAAAATAATGGAATGCATTTACATATGTGTTATTTAACAATTAATAATATTAAAATATTATAGGTAGCAAGTTATGAACTGCATCAAAAACTTTCAATTTAATTCGAGAATTGGGAGTGTCGAAGCATTCAATTTAAACGAATCCTTATCACTTACCACATGTTTGTTTTACTTATCATATTTGTATTTGATATATTTATTAAAAAAATAATATTATAAATATTTTTATTAATTAATATCTAGTATTAAATTTGAAAAATAAGTAATGATATTTTTTAATATGTTCAAATTTTTTTTAAGAAAAAATTTAAAATAATAAAACGAGTATTTTCATGCGTTTGTAGGGACCGAAGCACGACTTTCCCCTCTATGTGTATCTTGAACTTTCGTGCCTGATTTGACTACAACTCCGGTTTTTTCGATGATCAAATTGTAATATGAGGATTTTTTATTTGAAAATAAAAGGAACTATACATAGCAAAAGAATGTGGTCGTCCATTTTCAGCAGGGCAGCATGGCCCCATGGATTTCATAAGTCCAACAACATGCAAAATATTTGTACCGGCATAATAAATGTCAATTTTACATTTTTGCTATATTGTAAATCTAAAAACAAATAATCCAACTAATTTGATTTGTGCAAAAAAATTTAAAAAGAAAAATTGATTTATTGTCAAATAAATATATATGAAATCACTTTAATTAAAGATATATCAATGGACCTTTTCGTATGGATTTGCCCAAAAAGGAAATGATTACTATGACACATATATCCACACAAAAATAAATAACTTATGTTGGAGTGAAAATTTAAAATTATTTAATTATTAAATTTAAAATTAATTATTTTTTTTAGCGGACATATTTTATTGACGTATCTGCTTTAACAGTAACATTTTCATAAAAAATTTAAAAAATTATTTATGTTATTTTTACTTTAGTTTAATTAGTTACACAATTTTATTAAAATTATATAACTCGCTTTATTTATGACTTAATTTAAAATTCATATCCTTTAGTTATAACTTCATTATTTAAAATATTGATTATATTTATATATATTTTGTAATGCAGTGGCAGACTCTCGCAAAAAATCTATAGGCTGGCAAAAGAACTTGTTGTTCGTTAGGCATGAGTCATAGATGCCATCAGGTATCTTACACATGTGGACGAGTTGCTTCAAAGCGAATTCACACTCTCATTGAGTTCAAGGTCCTATTCAATAATAAATACTCGTCAAGAGGAGCGAATTCACACTCTCATGAGTTCAAGGTCCTATTCAATACTCCCTCTGTCTCATATTAACTGAATTTATAAGGTAATACACACATATTAAGAAAAATATTTAAAGACAAAAT
>JAOTQR010077600.1:0-12023 GCA_025774065.1 Solanum ossicruentum | reverse complement strand
GTACCATCGAATGATATGAGAGATCGCCTAATGTTGCAGCACCCAAAGCCCCAAGACATTGACAGAAAGGCGATATAATAGATATTTCAGTGCATCACTGAATTGGATCAGTGGAACAAAGGGTAATTGCCTAATGTTGTAGAAGCAAAAACCTTATAAAGACTCATAGAAGAGCGGTTAAGTGCATATTCAGTGCACTACTGAAATGCTTGGCGATTGTCAGCCTTGACCGCCGAATGTCATTTCGCAACACAACCTTTGGAACATTTGCACGGAGTATATAAGCAATTTCATAAAGGACATTGTACATAATTTGTTCACACCATATTAGAACAATTAGTTTGTAGTAGTAGTACATAGAACTTTCCTCTTAGAGTCTAAGATGAGTTAGGGTTTTGAAGCTTTTGGGGAAAGAAATTGGAGAAGATTGGCTAGTGATAATCAACTAATTTGTACTCAATCTTTTTACCTATGACTTTTTCTACTATGTATGGTATCAAATCTTTAATTTCTAGCATGTGTGGCTAAAGCACCTATGTTGGGGGTGTGCCATTGAAATGGGTCTTTGATTTATTTACTGGGTCTTTAATATCTTGACTAATTTGTAGTCGATTTGGGTGAATTTATATCCGTTCCTCTATTTAATCTATAATTTGAAGGTTGCAATCTAGGGGTTTTACTATAGATCTCTGATTGTTGCCTTAGTCGGAACTATTAGAGTGTGCAATGGGTATAATGGCTGAAAACCTCTAGGGGTTTTAGTTGAAGTCCACAACTATGAATTTAATGGCAAGGTATTAGGGGTTTGCTAAGACTTCTTAGGTAAAACGTGTCTTCGGCAGTCCAGGTATGATTTCTTAGTTGATTCATGAAAAACACCCTTGTGTCATAGTTGATATGGATTATAAGCAGCTAATGTATTCACTCAATATCAACTCATTTAGTCAAGTATCTAGACCCAACTGATTGATTGATTCCCATATTTGCACATCCTTGACATCTTCCATTTATTGTTGTTTAAATCATTATTTAGAACTTGTTTAGCTGACCTTTTAGTTTGATTATTGCGACCCCCAAACCTTAAAATTACTTGATCCGGTGAATTACTTTCACCTTGAGCAACAATTCCATGTGGGATCTACCCCAACCATTAAAGTTGAATTATTATGCTCGATCGTCCCTTCTTCCTTTGAGTAGTCGGATTGAGCGACATAAAAAATGGCGTCGTTGCCAGAGAATCGGCATATTCATAATGGAAGTGTTTATTGAGCTTTGTTCTTGTGTTAGAATTCTTTTTACTATTTTGTTGTTGTTTTTGTTGCTGAAAATGGGTACTAAAATTGATGATGAGAGAAGTATAAAAGGTGAAATCATGGGAGAGATAAATGACCTTTGGAATATGATATGGGACTAAGTGAGAAGTGTCGAGGCAATCTTGTTGCCCTCGATACCTGCAAATGCCGAGTTCAAAATTACTGATACAATGTTGCATTTACTTCGACTTAGGAGATTATTCGGAGGACAAGTATGTGAAGACCCCCATGAATACCTTTGGAATTTTATTAGTTGTATCACCATTCAAGTATGTGTCACACAAGAGGCTATTAGGCTGAGGCTTTTTCCTTTTCCCATAATGGGACAGGCTATAAAGTGGTTGACTAAGCTTTCCCATGGATCAATTGCATCATGGGAAGAATGGCAGAACGAGTTACTTGAGTGTTCTTCCCACTTTCAAGGATGATCAAGTCGAGGAGGAACATAGAAAAGTTTAGAAGGATTGATAATGAGCCCTTACATGAGGCTTGGCAGCATTTTCACAAGCTTCTTCTTTAGTGTCCAACCCATGAGATCCCTAGTCATTTGTTGCTGCAATATGTCTATATTAGATTAAGTGTCATCAACAAAAGCATGGCAGATCGGCTGGTCTAAGGTTGGCTAATGAAGCAAACATTTGTAGCAGCTGCAGAGTTACTAGATGAATTAACTAAAATTAGCAAGGCATGGTGCACTGTTGAGGATTACGCTTCAATTGAAAAAGGTAAAATATATGAGGAGCAGTTGGCTAAGGAAAAGGAGCAAGATGAAGTCATGTCACAAATGGTGAAAAAGTTGGATTTTATAATACAATATGTGACCAAAGTGCACCAATCTAATGTTGCTCAAGCTATATATGTTTTATCCTATGAGCATGGGCCAAGTGAGAACGAACGAGTGGAAGAAGTGTACTTTATTGGGAATCAAGTGTTGGGTTCTCGGCTGGCCCTTCAACAGTCACTCTAGAATCAAGGTCAGAACATCATTGTTTGTTAAATTGATGGTCGAGGAATGAGTAAAACTCTGCAGCACCATGATGAGAGATAAGAGGCATTTAATTAATCTAAACAACATACACATCACAGGTCAATAAGATGCTTTTTCTCATTTTGAACAAAGTGGAAGCTTCGGATGAAGTTCTAAGTGAAATGAAGTTAGGACTCTCTTAGTTGAGCGATACTATATTGTCCCATGCAAATTTGATTAAAATTTTGGAGGTTCACTTATAAACTCTCTCAGCACAAGTGCACAACTCAACAAGAGGCAATGGTCAACTATGCATGGATATCACCACTGAAACTAGCACTGCTTGTGAAATTGGCATGGGATTCGAAACCCTTTATTTAGGGCAATTGAGGATTTTGGACAAGGCAAGGATCTAAATTGGAAATGAATGAAAGGGGAACCACTCCTAAAAATTTATAGATGGAGGTTGCAAGGTTAATTTAATAGCATAAAAAAGAAGGCGACAAAGCCAAGTTCCAAAAAATTTCTATCCTCCTTCACTTCCTTGTCAATCAATATCCTGTTGGTTGAGGGTCTCAATAAGATGCCATCATATGTACAATTTATGAAGACATTGTTAACAAAAAGTGAGCCTTGGTCTCTGAGACAGTAGAGATTCCACATAGTAGTAACACCTTTTTTTACTTGACATGTGGTAACAAAAAGAAATGACCCGGGCGCATTTACAATACCATGCACAATTGGGGCATGTAATTTTGGAAGTTCCCTATGTGATTAGGGGATACTATAAATCAAATGATTTTGATGGTGTTTGAACAACTCAGTGTAAATACTTTGTCCCCAACAACCATGAACCTACTTATGGCTAATTGGTCAATCAAAAGGCCGATTAGAATATTGTATGATGGTTGGTCCAAGTGAATAAGTCTATATTCCCAGTTGAGTTGATAGTTTTGGATTTTTACCTGGACATTGACGTGCCCATCATTTTGGGGCGACTATTTTTGGCTACGGGTAGAGCCTTAGTGGATGTCAAAAGAAGGAGTTTGAAAATCAGGGTGAATGGTGAAGAGGTGAGCTACAATGTAGATAAAGATTTATAAAGTCCTAATGATTTCCATACAAATACTATTGTTGATGTGGTTAATGAGGCTATACAAGACCTTGTGGAATTAGCTTATTCGCAAGCTGATTCATTGGTTGAAATTATGTTGAATTAAGGTGAGGAAGATGAGAATGACTATGATGGTATGGTGGTTTCCATGATAGGTGCTGGAGGCCATTTAATAAACTCGATTAAGCTTGATATAAATTTGAAATATTGGGACACACAACCAGTGAAACCATCTATTGAGGAGCCACTAAAGATTGAGCTAAAAGAGGTACCAAGTCACTTGCACTATGATTTCTTGGGGGACAACAAAACCTTGCCAGTAATCATCGCAGTTGATCTACAGGAAAAACAAATCAAAGATCTTGTTAGGATGCTCAAGAAACATATCAAAGCTATTGGTTGGACAATAGCTGACATTGTGAGTATCCCTTCGGTGATTTGCACCAACAAGATCAAATTGATTGAGGGATGTAAACCCATTATTGAGCACCGACACATATTAAATCCCCCTATGCAGGAGAGTGGAAAAGAAGATTATTAATTGGTTGGATGCTGGCATGATATACCCAGTTGTAGACAATAATTGGGTAAGTCCAGTTTAGTGTGTGCCCAAGAAAGGAGGCATAACTGTGGTCGCAAATGAGAAGGGCCAATTAATATTAACATGACCAGTCACCGGGTGGAGAATTTGCATAGATTACAGGAAACTAAATATAGCAACAGAGAAAGACCACTTCTCACTACCATTCATAGACTAAATGCTAGATAGACTTGTCAGAAGGGGATGGTATTATTTCCTCGATGGTTACTCTGGGCATAGTCAAATATCCATGGCACTCGAGGATCAAGATAAAACCACCTTATATGCCCCTATAGTACATTTGCTTTCAAGAAAAGTCATTTGGGTTATGTAATACTCTTGCCGTATTCCAAAGATATATGTTATCCATTTTTGTCAACGTGGTTGAGGACTCAATGAAGGCATTTATGGATGATTTCTCGATAGTAGGTGAAACCTTTGATCAATGCCTAAGTCACTTGGAGAAGGTGTTGCAGGTTTTGTTGAAACTTTGGTTCTCAATTGGGGAAAATGTCACTTCATGGTAAAAGAAGGAATAGTGTTGGGTCATAAGATCTCGGGGAAGGGGCTACAGGTTGACCAAGCTCAGGTTGAAGTAATTGTGAAGCTACCTCCCCCTATTTCAGTTAAGGGAGTGAGAAGATTCTTAGGACAAGCTGGATTTTGCAAAAGGTTCATAAAAGACTTTGCGAAAATTGTGAGTCCCATATGCAAGTTATTGGAAAAAGAATCATAATTAGCTTTTGATAATGCATGCTTGTAATTATGTGAAATTCTCAAGAAAAAATTGTTTGAAGCTCCGGTAATAATTTCTCTTTATTGGTCTAAACTGTTCAAGATGATGTGTGATGCAAGTAGTTTGACTTTTTTGGGCAGTATTAGGTCAATAAGTTGGGAAACATTTTCACCCAAATTTTTATGCTAATAAGATGTTGAATACGACAAGAAAAATTATATAGTGATAGAGCAGAGCTATTAGCTGTAGTGGATGCATTTGAAAATTTTTGGGCATATATCCTTGGTACAATGGTTGTTATTCACACTGACCATGTTGCACTTCGCTACCTAATGGCGAAGAAGGATACGAAACCAAGACTTATTTGGTGGGTGTTAATGCTACAGGAATTTGATTTTGAGGTGCGCAATAAGAAGGCTGTGAAAAGTAAGTGGTTGACCTTCTATCCAGGCTTGAATCACCAAATTCTTAGGTTAAAGAGGAGGGAATCTCTGATAATTTTCCAGATAAAGCTATGATAATGACACCATGGTATGTTGATTTTGCAAATTATTTGGCTAGTGGAATTATACCAGATTTTGTAAACCCTCACTAGATGCAAAAGTTACTGCATGATGTGAAGAAATACTATTGGGATGAGCCTGACAATTTTAAAGAATATGTGGATAACAAGATCCAAAGATGTGTCCTCGATTTAGCTATGCAAGTTATTTTAGAAGAACATCATTAATCAGTAGTAGGTGGACATCATGAAGAATTCAGACAACATCTAAGGTATTGCAAAGTGGTTATTATTGTCCAACCTTGCATAAAGATGCTTATGAGTTTGCCAAGGCATGTGCAAAGTGTTAATTCCCAAGAAATATCTCAAGAAGGCACAAATTTCTGTTCACCTGGAAATATTCGATGTGTGTGGGGGTGGATTTTATGGGGCCATTCGCAATCTCTTTTGGTAACAAATACATCCTCCTAGCTGTTTATTATGTATCTAAGTGGGTTGAATCTATGGCATCACCAACGAGTGATGGTAAGGGAGTAGTGCAGTTCTTAAAGAGAAACATTCTCACTCACTTTGGTACTCCGAGGGCTATCATTATAGAAGAGGGATCTCACTTCTGTAACAGAATGTTCAGAGTGTTGTTAAGTATAAGGTAAAACAAAGGATAATAACTCCATATCATCCTCTACAAAAGGGCAACTAGAGGTGTCAAATAGAGAGATCAAGATGATTCTTGCAAAAACCATGGATGGATGTAGGAGTGATTGGGTAGACAAGCTTGACAATCCCTTATGGGCATACCGTACTGCATATAAATCTCCTATTAGAATGTCTCCTCATTAGCTTGTGTTCAGAAAAGCATGCCACTTGCCTGTTGAGTTGGAGCATCGGGCTTTATGGGCTCTCAAAAAACTAAGTTTTAAAGCTGCAAAGCTCTAGAAGCTAGATTAACCCAACTCCATTCTCTAGATGAGTTTAGGTTGAGTGCATATGAAATCTCCAACCTTTACAAAGAGAGGATGAAAAAATGGCATGATCAAAAAATCTTGAAGAGTGAGTTTGTTGAAGGGGATCCCGTGATTTTATACAACTCTCGAATGCATTTGTTTCCTGGGATCACTGAGTAAGAATGGTGATGGCTGATTAGCCCACATTTTTACTCTAAATCAGGTCTATTGGGCGCTATTAAATTTGGTGATCTCCTGCAAAATTTGGTGTATCACCAAATTGGAAAGGCAACCCTGAAGTTGACCACACTTTGACATCTTTAAAGAGACCAATGATGCTTAATATTTGGCTACCTTGGCGCAGAGTTGGCGAATCGCTGAATGCAAAAGACGATGATACTTTTAATCATTCTTTGGGATCACTTTGAAGAGTGTGTCACTGCAGAATTAGGTGATGGAATTGCTAACGGGCGTGCCGCCGAATGTTTTTGATGACACCTGCTTAGGTCACTTTTCAGTGCTTGGGGATAGCTTCAATGAAAGGTAAAAAGGCAGTCTAATATGCAAATGACGGACCATCAAATTCTCTCTATAGTAATAAAAGTGACAAGGAAGATGAGGAGTCTCAACCTCTTTTTCTTAAATGAGCATTAATGCTTTCATTTTTCATCTTCCTCACTTTCCTTCTTCCATGCATTCACTCTCTATACTCACCAATTGCACTCTAGTTTTTTTTATTTTCTTTTCTTCTTTCTACTAGAATTAATGTACCGAACCTTACCATCATCTTGTGCTTCACAATTGCTTGCATATGGAGCTTCAGGTATGTGCTTTGCTTTACTACACTTGGTGATTGAGATGAAAATCGACCTGAAAAGCTTATGTATCTATGCCATCCGAGCTAAAATCTTTGAAAAGTTGATGCTTTTAGTTCTGAATAGTTGATGGGTTTGTAAATCTAGGGAGTAGAATCTGAGTATCCATAATAGGAGTTGGGTTTGAGCAACTTGCACATGCTCTGCGATAGATTGGGTGAGATCATTCTTAAGAGAAAATCATTATTTTTGCCACCATTAAGCCTTGAAATAGCTGCTTGATTAATTGTTGGGCAATGTGAAGTTTATCTTGTCCGCTTGAGGGAAATGAGGTATGAGTTTTCATTTTAGGTTGGAAGTAGTCAATTTGATTGCGGAAGACTACTCGGCGACACGCCGATTACATTTATCTATCACCGTTGTGCTAACCCTATTGACAACTAGTCTTTGTGATATTGCGCGATGGGATTTTTTATCGCTGATGCAAATTGGAAATTCGCTAACCTATCTGAGGTATTTCCCAAATTTTCATCACCCTTCTCTGTTGATCCCTGTTACTTTTGATGAAGGACATTAAGATCACCATTTAGCTTGACGATTCGTCAAGTTTGGTACACAGGCTAAATAACCTCGATTGCCCTACTATTTTTGTTGAAGTTGTTATCTGTTATCTATCCTTACAAGTTGCTAGTCTTGTTTCACAGGTCAGTTGCAACCAAGTCTCCAATATGGAAGGGTGTGATGCGATTTGGGAAGAAAATGGGCATGTTATGCCCACAAATCCTCAAGCCTTTGGGGCCCCGCAAATGCAAAAAGAACATGTCCATCCCCAAAGGATCAATAAGGAATGTAACCTCCAGGGCAAAATCGAGGAAAAACATCAGCCCTAACAAACCTATAATGGGTTGGTTAAGGGTAATGTTTTCAAAAACAAGTGCAAGGCTGTAGAGGAACCTCCTACACCAGCGTGTAAGAAGTCTAGCGAGAAGACTTTGGCAGATCAATTTGAGCTAGGAGGGCAAAGAACAAATCAAGTAGGGAATCAAAGTTCGCTAGTATACAAGAAGATATCCCTGTAGCAATACCAGCATATCCAGAGAACCCGACATAGTTGATCTCACTCACCCTTGTTTCAGTTTTTGATTTATTTTGGCTTATATTAAGGACATTGTTTCTTTTAGGGGGTGTCAAGTTGATTAGTGTTTCAATATGATCTATGTTGCCTTTAGAGTTGGGAGTTGGTAGTTCTGATGGTTGAGGTGTAACTAATTGTAAATAAATTTTAATTTGGGTTGTAATAGAGTAATGTTTATTTTTATTATTTTTGTTTTTCTTTCCTTTTTTCTTGTTGAATAGATGAATGATTGCAAATGGTGTCCTTGAATCAAAATTTGGGCAAACCTCATGCATAAATGACAAGCGTACAAATGTAATGTCGTGTCTCTAGTCCTTAGCAATCTAAGCATTGATGTTCCATATCTTTGATTCGAATGGTGCCATGGATGAGGAGCATGTACTCGCTAATTAGTCTTTTCTTGATAAATCAACCCCTGAATGGATTTGAGGAATCTTGAGTTGACTATGTGATTAATTGAGCTTGGATATATAATGATCGAAAAATTACAAGTGTGTTGTCATTTGTTTGAATGCAAAGCCATTTTTCTAGTGTGGGATTAATTATCTCAATTGAAATGCTTGTATTGCAACATCTAGGGCTTGCTCATTTTGTTTTGAGTAATTTAGTTAATTTTGAATTAGCAGAGGACCATAGGCCTTCTTTGGTTCCATTAGTCCAATTTGACCACAGTGACATCCCTTGACAGTGAAATGAATCTTTAGTGAAATCTTTTTGAGCCTTGAGCCCTTCTTTGGAAACCCGGTAACCTTGACTCATGTTTGTCAAAGATAATTCATTTTGTTCCTAACTGATCCCTCCCTGAGCTTGAAATGTGGAGCAGTGGCCAAATGCTAAGTTGCGGGTGTTAGGAAAAAGGAAGTGTTTCTCATGAAAGAGTTGGAAGAAGAGGGGCAAGAATGAAATAAAGACATCTAGGATTCCTATAAAGGAATGAAAAGAAAAAGTGAGAAACAAAGCTTAACAATTGAGGACCCTCCAAAAAATGGAGAGAGAAATATTGTTGTGAAAAAGAATACAAAAGGGAGACACTTAGGATGATGAATTGAAAGCAAAAGAGACCTAAAAAATAAGATGATCAAAAAAGGAACCAGAAGAACCTTTGTACTTGAAAGAGCATGTATATCATAAGGAGGGATGAGCCACTATTGACCATATGCTACCCTACCAGACCTTTACCTTACATTACAGTACTAGCAAAGTCTTTTAGGATCCTAGTACGGAAGGAAATCAAGTGAACTCTGATTGAGAATAAGGGCATGCCTATGGGTTGAAGCTTATATGCTATTTCTCATTTATTTCTCATTTGGGAAAGTGGGAGTTGAAAAGATCCTCTAAAAAGCAATATCATAATCTTCAATGTTTAGTATCCTTGGCTTGAGGGAAAATGGTGATATTTTTACGTAGTGATTAGCAACTACATGAGCAATTGTGAGCATAGCCATGTTTTGATTACTCCGGGCTCCGGTTCCTATATGTTGATATCATGTAGGCAAGAGTATACATTAGTACGTTTGAATCTACTAAGTATGTAGGATGCGATGCAACAAGAGATAGGTGTCATGATCAAAACGTATAACAATAGGCAATAGGCATAATGTAATAATATGGCATGTATGATTAATTCATAAGTAAAACATGCTTAAGTAACTCGTGCTCATATAGGATATCATATGTGTAGAAGAGACCAAGTTAGTTATTCAAGGTATAAACCCCTTGGTGGTTGTGTGGTATAAACCTCTCATATGGTTGATGATATTCATACATTATCAACATAGTGACGAAGTATAAACCCCTCGCATGGTTGATAAGTACAAACCCCCAACATGGTTACCCGAGCTCTTGTCCCCCCGGATCGGGTATAGTCTAATGCAACACTTTATATAGAATATATCATATACATAAGTTATTTTCATAATCATAACATCAGTCATATCATAACTCATGCTTTGGATCTTTAATTCCACAAGAAACCCTAGCCAGGCATTTTATAAAATACTTGGGGGTGTAAAGGGGGTAAAAGACCATGCAATTTAAAGATGAAATCATGCAAGAAAATCTTTCATAAACCATCAATCATGTAACACCCCACATCTTACAATACTAGTACTATGCAAATGAAATATGATATGGTTTTGTCAAATTAGCGTCCATTTTTAAAAGTGCTCGAATTTCATGTTATAGGGGAATATGTGCACCTAACGCTTAAGAGGGTTGAGTGTATACATGTTTTGTGTCAAATTGAGGAGATCATGGCCTTAAATGAAGAGAATTGAGTAGAATTGAGGTACTTGTAGGACTTAAGAAGCTAGCAGGTGAGTTACCTACTTGCATAGCTTAAATTGCTAGCTAAACGGAGATGAGGCCCAACGTCGAATTTGTCCAAGTCTGATTATGAATAAAGTTTGTGTTAAAGGTGTAACTTTGGCCATGTTTTAGCATCATAAAGGGACTTTATTTTCAACCTAATAAGAATATAAAAAGGGTCCAAGTACATCACAAGCCACTTAACCATTTGGGGCCAAGCCAAGTGAAGAGAAATTTGGAAAATAGGCAGCCAAGACCCATCAGCTTTGAAACCCATTTAGGTCCAAGTGTGAGGACCAAGCTACTGCATAACTAGATTATTAGTATGTGGTAAAATATGGTCAAAATTCCAAGAGTAAGCCGGCCAAGAGACCCTTTATAAAGGGCTCAAAACATCCCCTTAAGTCATTTTCACTTTGGAGAAAATTTTCAGCTTCCTAAAGACTTTTCTTTCTCTCCTTACATCACTTTATAAAGCAGCTAACACAACATTATAGGGTTCTTGAAGGGAAACGAAACCTTGAAGGAAAAGGTAAGTAATCATAGTTGTGTATTTAGTATGGTTTCTTCATGAAAAATAAGAAGTATATGCTAGTAGGTTGTGTTGGAAATTCTGGACAGCTTGTATTTTAAGCATTGTTGTACACCTTTCTTATTAATTAAGAGGCCTTTCTCTTCTTGGTTGGCTGTATTATGAAGTAATACTTATGTATTTAGCAAAGGTTGGTTTTATAGTAATGTAACCAGGCTGCTTTACCACTTTTACAGTCCACAAAAGTGAGTTCTTATGGGATATCGCAATTGTATTCTTAATACGAACTTGTAGGCTGCTGGATGGAAGGCTATTGTCTCACATCCTTAATGACTGATTTGTTACTGTTCTTATGCTGGTTCAAGGCTGTTTGTATGTATAAATATTGTGGGAACTGTTTGGTTAAAGTTGGAACGGGTTTGGAATTGTCGATGTCAAAATGGGGCAAAAGGGCGTAACGTTATGTTGTCTATTTATAGGTTGTGTAGAATTGTTATGTGTTGTACTTCATGGGTTGTTGTAAGACTGTTATGGCTCTAAAATAGGCTACACATGATATGTACATGCGAATGTATATTAGAAAATATGATTAGGGGCGGAAAGATTGAAAGAGTACGCTCGGGTTTATAAATACCCGCTTGCTGCCCGTGTGTTTTTTTTTATGTGATTGGGCTGGCAAGGTGTATATATTGGCTATTAATGCTAGTTTTATCACCTATTATGTTGTAGATATATATTTGGAGAAAGAAAAGGTTATCTTGAGGTAATATCTAGGTCATACAGCGAGGTATGTAAGGCTACTTGATTTCGTATTGTTTGGCATGAAATATAGATCCTTCCTTGGCACATAAAGGCACTTACCAACTCCGACAGAACTATTAATTGTGTGTACACTCTTGCACATGTTCATATTCTCCCATACATAGTCACCTTCAAATCTGTATATATACATGGATACCAAGTTATATGGGTTCTTTTTGCCAAATAAAGTTCACAAGTTATTTCATCTCATATGCATTTCATTATTTATGTAACGTACTCTTTTCATTATCATATTGTCTTGTATGATTATCTATAT
>JAOTQR010077599.1:0-12024 GCA_025774065.1 Solanum ossicruentum | reverse complement strand
TAAGATATTTTCCTTATAAGATATTTTCCTTATTCTAAGGAACTAAATATAAACAAAATATCTACCTTCCAAATATAAATAAGGAAAATATAAACTATATATTTTCCTTCCAAATATACATTATAAAAATATCTACAAGATATATTTAACAATATGGTTAAATATGAATTGAGCAAAATGGTTCCAACCCATTTAAAACCCCTCTGTGTTCCAAGGTATGTTATCTTTGATTCTTTGTAAAAATAATTTTCAGTACTAAAAAACAAGTCGAGCTAACATTACACTGACAAAACTTGCTAATTTAACTGATATAATTACAACTATAATCCTAAATGCAAGCTGTAAATATGTGGAATGATTAACATATTAGCAGGGACAAAGCAGTACTAATCAGAAACACTAATCATTGAACTAAATCGACAAAATAAGCATCAATAGAAGTTGCCCGCAACTATCTTAGTTTCTAAAATAAGAAACTAAACAAAAAAAAATACTTCATAATTTGTTTTATATGTGCAGATAACACTAATCTCAAACAACTTCAACTTTGTTTTATATGTGCAGATAACACTAATCTCAAACAACTTCAACACTGGTGGTTCTTGCATACCATACCATAACAAGAAACTAAATCTAATATCACATTTGACAATATATTCATTCCATAACAACACCACCTCCAACCAAGCCAAGAACCTGGGAAGTGACTTGGGATGTTTAATAAATACAATTTGCTCGTATAAGTTCATTATGCTAGATTTAAGCTCGTCTAAGTCCATTTTGTTAAATTTAAGCCCTCCTATGTCCATTTTGCTATATTTAAGCTCGTCAGAGTCCGTTTTGCTATATTTAAGCTCGTCTAAGTTCATTTTCCTAGATTTAAGCTCGTCTAAGTTCATTTTGCTATATTTAAGCTCGTATAAGTTCATTTTGGTATATTTAAGCTCGCCTAAGTCCATGTTGCTAAGTTTAAAGCTCGTCTAAGTCCATTTTGCTATAGTTAAACTCGTCTAAGTTCATTTTGCTAAAATTTAAACTCGCCTAAGTCCATTTTGCTAAACTTGAGTTCGTCTAAGTTCATTTTGCTAGATATAAGCTCGTCTAAGTCCATTTTGCTAAACTTAAGCTTGCCTAAGTCTATTTTGCTAAATTTAAGCTCCTCTAAGTCCATTTTGCTAACTTTTTCTCTATTTTTCACCAAGTCCATTCTAGAAAGCAGAATTGATAGGATTAGATTGCAGTTTTAAGTTGTTGGATTGATTCTGTTATTGCTTATAATGATGTAATGCCCCTCTCTGCAGAAGGGAAGCATGGGCTTTTTGGTCCAGCTCGTGCTATAATTCCCTCATCGACATAATTTTTTTATTGCATAAGTTCTGACTGAAACTTGATTGAATTCAATTACCCCATTTCAGGCAAGCAAGAATAATCCATAAATTCAACAGAAACATTCAAGAAAGCAAACTATTCCAATTAAATTGCCACGACCTCTCAAAAGAACAAGCAATCTTGTTGAAACAACAATAAAGAATCAATAATCAAACAATTAACACATCCAATACAGAGAAATAGAGTGAGAAAGAACAACTCGGCCACAAATAGCTGTCTCCATGACTCAAGAACTCCATCTACTTAAAAAAGACAAATTTGGAACTTCCCATGAAAAATAATTGTTACCCAAATCCAAATATTGCAACTTTGTACAGTTTTGCAACAATAAAACAGATTCGAGCAACAATGGGGTTTGTGAGTTTCGCCTGTGACTTGTGACTTGCGTCGAGAGTTTTGAATTTGTGAATTTCTCGAGCAACTTCGAGAAAGGGGGTTCAGTAACAATGGATGAAGCTATTGCGTTGGGTCTTCACTCCAGCCTTAGGAATTTAGGATTTAGGCGTTTAAGAATTTTTAAAAGATGGTTTGTTTTGGACTTAAATGAGTACCATATTTTATTTATTTTGTCCAGATTTATCCATATTTATATGAGCTTTACAAGTTAGCTGAAATTCATATTTACCCACTTAAAAAATGAGTGATCCAACTTATTTAATATGGATTAAATTGGCTAATTTTATTAATATGGGTTGATATTGCGAACCCTAGTCCACTTATATATATAAAGAGGCCTATTTGGAAAGAAATCAATAATAACTAGCAGATTAATTTTGTAGAAACAAAAATGTCGATTGTCATTGGAAATTTGAAAGAGGCTATCCATCCTGATACCCTCAAGGCTTCCATAGCTGAATTTATTTCCATGCTTATTTATGTTTTCTCCGTTGAAGGATTTACCCTGTCATCCAAGTTGATGAGTGGTTAATTAACCTTCCAAGTCCAGCTGATTGCGACCGTGATAAATCATGCATTTTCTCTTGTTGTAGTAGTTTTAGTAGCGATAAACATATCTGGAGGTCATGTAAATCCTTCTGTTACTTTTGGTGCTTTTCTGGGAGATCATATCACCTAATGTAAGAGTGTTATGTATTGGATTGCTCAATTGCTTGGATCTGTCATGGCTTGCTTGCTCCTTAAGTATTCTATTGTTGGTGTGGAAGCGTTGTTACTCGCTCCAACACCATGCAATGCAATTGTTTTTAAGGTAGTTACGACATTTGGTCTTGTCTACACTGTTTATGCAACTTCAATTGACCCAAAGAGAAGTAACTCGGATGTGATTGTTGCCCCAATAGCAATTGGATTCATCGGTGGTGCCAATGTCTTGTCTGGTGGTGCATTTTACTGTGCAACAATGAACCCTGCTCTGCCCTATAGTCAAGCAATGGTTAGTTGGACATGGAATAACCATTGGGTCTACTAGCTCAGTACATTCATCGGTGCTGCCATTGCTTCTTTCATCTATGAAAACATCTTCATTAACAACAAAATTGATGATGATCAGCTCCCTATTAGCATCGGCAGAACCAATTTCATAGAAGGAGATTCAATTGAATCCCTTCCTTAAAAATTAATATGATGCTAAAAAGCTGAAAACAACTTTTTGTCATATAAGAAGATTTTATACATTCTTTTATTCTTTCAATCCACTTGTTACTATTTCTTCCTATTAGGTTTTCCATGTGTGATAATTCTTGTAAATGAGAATTATAACTCTGTAGATATAATAAAGTCAGATCATATTCTACACTTCAAAAGAAAAAAGAAACTATTGCCTTGTTATATACTTTTCTAGATTATGAAGGTTAATCACGATATATATCTTTTGAAAAATATTTAATTTTAGTTTTTCACACGACATATTTAAGAGTAAATAAGAATGCACTCAGCAAACCCTACGCTACTATCACCGAAACACCACTTTGTCAAATCCATGGCCAATCCGGCCATTGGCCAACTCCCCGATGGGGCTGGTCAACTTCGTTCCAATGCGAGTCTACTTAAGCCAAGTGCTTTGCCTACAAAATCGATTCCAATGAAGCCAATGTCATATTTGCATGGAGAACTCATTGTTCAATGGGAACAAGCCGAAGTTGATCAGATGATCATCAACGAGAACCTACAATTTGATGTGACAGGTAAATTTTCATATCGGTGGCCTGAAATCACTAATATTAGAAGATTAATACCGAAATACTGTGAGATGAAAGGGGAGTGCAAGGTAGGGCTATTAAGCAGCAGCCACATACTGATCCGTGCATCATTATAGGAGGACTACGTCCATCTTCTGTCAAAGCCAGCATTTTATATTATGCATAAGGGATAATCTTACCCTATACATACACTGAAATGGGACTCCATGTTCCATCCAGAGGAGGAGACATCAATGTCAATTGCGTGGATCTCCTTTCCTGGGCTTCCACCAAATTTTCTTGGAGATGAAGCAATTTTCTCTCTAGCCTCTACTGTTGGGAAAGATTTACAGGTGGATACGACAACTAAGGACCAGACACATCCAAGTTCCGCAAGAGTGAAAGTCAAAGTGGATCTTCTAAAAGAGTTCCTGAAAAGAATTCAGATTTGTGTCAAAAATGGGAGTGAGGAGGTGTTGGATAAATGGATTAGAATTAAATATGACTATGTCCCAAAGTATTGCAAAACTTGCATGATTCAGGGACACGATGAGGAGCAATGCTATGTGAAACAGCCGGAGTTGTTCAAGGATAAAAAGAAAAAGGAGGAATCAAAGGATGAGCCCGCCAAAGAAACAAACAATGAAGTGAAGAATCAAGAAGATAATGCAGACATAGCCAAAGATGGCTTTGTCAAACAAAGAAAGAAGCAGCCAAAGATGAGAAGCCCAGCAACCAGATCCACAACGGAATGCAGTTAGGATAAGAAACAAATTTGATGCCATTAATAGTGAGAAAGAAGACTCTAGCTCCACGAAGCAAAAGGAGGATCCTAAGGAAGTAGGGCAAACACCCAAAAAAGACCGAGATGGCAAGTCAAAGGGAGGATCAGCTATGAAAAAGGCATCAAATGAAATGGAGCAAACAACTAATGGCAAAATTCAGGAGGAGCAAAACTCTAGTGCAGGCATGATTGAAGTCAATAAAGTTGACTCTGGAATAGAAATACAAGGCAAAGAATTGGAATCCTTAGAGCTAGAGGGAGGCAGTAATGGGGATGATGAGATTGATGGTAATCATTGCCAATCAGGAAAAGAGAGGGGAGTGATTGAAGAAGAGGAGAACTTAGATGAAGAGGGTGCATATGAGGAGGGAGAAGGGCTGGTCTACAACATTTAGTATGTCAGTCAAGCTGGTGACCTTTCTCCAAGACGTACAGACAACTTGAAAGACAAAAGGGGTAGGTCAAAAGTTTCACTTCAAGTTCAAACAAGGAGAAATAAGGGTCGAGTCACTATTAGTGATCAATGATTGATAAGGCCATGTTTTGGAATATAAGATCCATCAATACCCAAAATGCATTTGGTAGGTTGATGGATTCAAACAGGAAATATCACTACACATTCATAGCTCTTATGGAGCCATTTCAGACTCGTAGAGAGTTAGATCATTATAGAAGCTAAGGAGTCTAGGTTTGGAGCCTGCTCAAGTGAATTCATCAGGATCAAGATATGATTTTTTTTGGAGGGATGACTAGGAGGGAATTGTTATGATGAATTCAATACAACATATGTCCATGAAGTTCACCAAATTCAATAAATCTTTTATTGTAACCTCGGTGTATGCTAGATGCACTGCCCTGGAGAGACTAGAGCTATGGGAGGAACTTGAAAGTTTTGTTGTTTCTAATTCACCTTGTATGGTTGAAGGTGATTTCAATGTAATACTGAATGAGGAGGAAAAGATGGGAGGTCTGGAATTTACTCAACAAGAGGCTGTGGATTTTGCTCAATGTTAATACATTTGTGGGCTGTTTGAAATTAAATTTTCAAGTAGTAACTACACTTGGTAGAATGGTAGAATTAGCAAGGATTGCGTCTTCAAAAGACTGGATACGGTGCTGGTGAATGCAGAATTCTCGGATATATTCCCAAACAGTGAGGTACACCACCTGTTCCGTCAAGGATTAGATCATGCTCTTTGCATGTGATATGCAAATCAGGAGATGATAATATTGTCAAACCATTTAGATTTCTCAACTTATGATGTAAACATAAAGAGTTCAAAAATGTTAAACAGAATTGGGAGGCAGATTTTATTGGGTCTCCATTTATGATGTTACATGCTAAGCTGAAGAGAGTTAAAAGGGCTTTAGTAGGCTGGAGTAAGACTGTATTTGGGAATATATTATTAAGAAAGCCACCCTAGAGGACATTATACTTGTGAAGGAAACTCAATTTGAGCTGGACCCTTCCCCAAATAGCAGGCTCAATTGAGTAAGGCTGAGGCAGATCTGAAGATGTGTATGAAACTAGAGAAAGAATTCTAGAAGCAAAAGTGTCGAATGCATTAGTTTGAACATGATGATAAGAAAACTAAGTTTTTTCACTCATATGTCCAAGGAACAAGGAAAAGGCTATATTTTCATGAAATAATGGATGAGCAGGGCTCAACCTTCAGAAATGGGTCAGAAATTGGAGGGAAAGCAGTGGAATTCTACATGAACCAGTTTAGGGAGGAAACCTTCCCACAAAACTAGTCAATGTTGGACCACATACGAAGAGATATTACTGACAGTGAGAATGATAGTATCACCAGAATACCAGAGATGGATGAGGCGAAGAAGGAAATTTTTAGCTTAGTGGAAATAGTGTTGTAGAACCAGATGGGTTCTCAGGACATTTCTTCCAGGAGTGTTGGGATACTGTGGCTGAAGATGTAACTATGGTTGTGAAAGCTTTCTTTTGTGGACAAGAAATCCCAAGGTATGTTTCACATACCAATCTGGTTCTAGTTCCAAAAAAGGAAGTTCCTAAGATTTTTTCTAATATGAGGCCCATTAGCTTGAGTAGTTTCATAAATAAAGTTATTTCTAGAGTTGTGCATGTCAGGATGGTTGACTATCTACCTAAGATCATATCTCAGAATCAGACTAGGTTTGTCAAGGGTAGAAATATGGTGGAAAATTTACTCTTAGCTCAAAAAATAATTAAAGATATTAACAAGAGAAATCAGTATGTGAATGTTGTGGTCAACATGGACATGACCAAAGCATGTGATAGGGTCTCTTGGGCATTCTTAATCATGGTCATAAGGAAGTTTGGCTTTTCTAAGGTACTAATAGATATGTTTTGGAGATTGATATCCAACAATTGGTATTCAGTGCTAATCAATGGGAAATCACATGGTCTTTTTAAATCATTCAGGGGACTTAAATTAAGGAAGTTTGGCTTTTTTTAAGGTACTAATAGATATGGTTTGGAGATTGATATACAACAATTGGTATTCAAGTGCTAATCAGTAGGAAATCACATGGTCTTTTTAAATCATTAGGGGACTTAAACAAGGAGATCCTTTATCCCTAACCTTATTCATCATAGCAGCAGAAGTCTTATCAAGGGGCCTGAACAGCTTGCACTCAAATAAGGACTTCAAGAGATATGGGTTTCCTAAATGGAGTCCAGAAATCAACCACTTATCCTATGCTGATGACAGAATCCTATTTTGCTCTGGTGACAAGTATTCTGTCATTAAAATGATGAATGTGTTAAGGAGGTATGAGGAAATTTTTGGCCAATTGATAAACAAATCTAAGAGGTTTTTCTACCTTCGTGAAAAAACACCTTTGATTTTTTTAATTAAACTCACAAAACTTACAGGAATAAGACAGGGTGAGTTTCCTTTTTTTGTATCTTGGGTGTCCAGTGTTTTATGGAAGGAGCAACAGTATCTACTTTGAAGATATCATAAGGAGGATCTCTAGGAGAATCTATTTGTGGCAAAACAGATTGTTAACTTTTGGTGGGAAGATTATCCTTGTCAAACATGTACTACAGTCTATGCCAATCCACTTGCTATCAGCCCTATGCCCCCCAAAGAGTGTAATAACGTCAATGCATAGAGTGTTTCCCAAGTTCTTCTAGGATAATACTCTGAATGAAAATAGAAGACATTGGTCTACCTGGGAAGATCTATATTTACCCATGGAGAAGGGAGGTTTAGGATTTAGATCACTTCTGGATATAAACAAAACATTAATTGCTAAGCTCTAGTGGAATTTTAGAACCTCCATAGGTTCCTTATGGTCATCTATATGGGCAATAAGTATTGCAAAAGAATGCATCCTAGCTTTGTACTTAGCAATGGTGAATCCCTAATATGGAGGAAAATGATACAAATTGGAGAAGAGATTGAGCCTTACATGTGATGGCAGATCAAAGGAGGCAATTCAAGTTTTTGGTTTGATAATTCCACCAAAAATGGGGCAATATATTACTTAGAAGATGAAGATGCAGTAGAAGAAGAACTAGATTTCAAAGAGTAAATTTTTAATTCATCCTGGAATGAAGGAGCTATAAGGGATAAGGTTTCAGCTGAAATGGCTGAATATATTATTCAGGACATTAAGCCAGGAGAGACAGATCAGAATGACTTAACTTGGTAGACTGAAAATGCTACTGGCAAATTTTCTATCAAATCAGCTTTTGAAATCCTTCGGAGAAGAAAAAGACCTATTGAGTGGGCTGGCAAAGTATGGGTGAAATCCCTTCCTCACAAAATCTCCATTTTCTTTGGAGAGTTTTGAAAAGAAGAATTCCCACTGATAATGTGTTAAGAGGGATGAGAATTCTTATTGTTTCCAACTAGGGGTGCTGTGACACTGGGTGTGCAGAAGATATAAATCATCTCTTTCTAACAATTCTCATAGCCTAAAAGCTATAGAAGTAGTTTGTTGTTTGTGCAAGCTTTAAAGTAGAGGACCACCACCTATCTACTACTCTAAAAAAATGATGGAGTTATGCTGATCAGTTTAAGGCTAAGAAGATAATGTATGCAATCCCTGCCATCATTCTATGGGAGCTATGGAAGAGAAAAAACGCCCTGAGGCATGATAAGGATATCCTAATTCAGAAGACAAAACAACTGTCAAATCACAATCCAGCAACTGAGCATAACATGCTTTCCTAATTGGAAGAAGGTTCCAATCAATTGGATGGATATTTTTTATTGGCTCTAGAAGTATAGACCACAGATGCAGATACAAATAGTCACTTGGATTCCCCCTATTCAGCATTGGATAAAATGCAATACGGATGGGACAACTAAGGGTAATCCTAGCAAAAGCTCATATGACTATTGCATAAGGGATTGCCTTGGTGATCTCATCTATGTAGAATCTTACTACATAGGGATTTCAATTAATATGATTCCAGAAGTTAAGGCAGTTAAAGAGGCATTGACATACTGTATTGCTCAAAGTTGGGACTACATACTGGTGGAGATAGACTCACTGGCACTAATGAACATTCTCAACAAGAAATGGCAAATTCCTTAGGAAATCATAGATCTGCTCGAAGAAGTGTTCAGAGTCAAACAGTCAATACACATACAAATCAAGCATGTTTATAAAGAGACTAATCAATTGGCAGATCATGTAGCTAATATAGTAGTGCATTCAGAGTGGAAACATGTTTATACATCATTTAGTCATCCTCTAGTTATGGCTAGGGGGATATTAAATATTGATAAATACAATATCTCTTCTATTCGTCTAAGATCAAGGAGCAACAACACAAAAAACAGGCAACTACAATGATATTAACAAGTGCCAGATGGTAGAGCATATACAAGATTGGACCGACAAAAACAAAGTGATGGTTACTGCTACTCCTATACAGTTCAGCTTTCAAAAAATCAAGTCCAGCAAAAAAGGGAAGAGCTGTGACTGGATTGAGCTTCAAAAACCATATTCAGAGATGTGCCAAGATATAAGCCCCTTGAACAACCCAGATTCTCCATGGGACTTACTGCGATGGTTAAAGGAGGATTCAGTCATGAGGATGCTTCAGGAACAAAGTAAGAGTAAGATATTTTTACGCTTTATGTGGCATGCAGGTCTGAAGGGGTCCTGGATCACTACTAAAAAACTGTCAAAAAACGACACAAAAAAGTGATGGGCTGCGTCGCTTTTTTGGTGAAAAGCGATGAAAAAGTGACGCAGTCAATCGTCGCTTTTTTGCTCGTCACTTTTTTAAAAGCGATGGAAAAGCGACGAGCAGTGTCGCCAAAAAGCGATGGACGGCGTCGCAAATTTAAAATTAAAAAAGCAATGGACATCCGTCGCTTTATTCATTTTTTTTAATTATTTATTTTTGCGACGGACTACGTCGCAAATATTAAAAAAAGTAAATTTTTTTAAAAATCAAAATCAAAAAAAGCCACGGACTTGGTGACCCTGTCTGGCGCTTTTCTAGATTTTTAAAACAAAATTCCAGAAAAGCGACAGACTTAGGGACTCTATCCGTCGCTTTTTTTTTTGGAAATGTTTTTTAAGAAAATTGCCAAAAAGCGATGGACAAAGGGACCCTGTCCGTCGCTTTTCTGCAATTTCTGCTGCCCACTTGCATTAAAATTCAAATATAATATATACCAAAATAGCCAAATATAGCATAATCAACAACAACTAAAACATTCAAAATACTTACTAATAAATACAATTAAACATAAAGAATACAGAAATTCATAATTTACAAAGTTTTAAAAATTTTCATATTACATTCAACTTCAAAGTTCACAACTTAATATATTCAAGTTAATTCCAAATTAATTCTAAGTTCAAGTTAAACACTTGTAAATTTCAACTTAGGTACAAATCCTATATTTCAAACTTTAAATTATATCTAATCAAAATTCACAATTTGATGTTCAAGTTAAGTTCTAAAATCTCAAAGTTCAAGTGCAAAATTAAATCTAAGTTCAACTTTTTTAAAAAAAATCTAAAGTTCAATTTTTATATTATATTCAACTTTAATTTAAAGTTCATAACTTAAAATTCAAGTTCCAATTTTAATCTAACTTCAAATTAAACACTACTAAAGCCATAATTTTAACAAATCCTAAATTAAAGTCCAAGTTCTATTATATATAAGTTCAAAGTTCACTAATAAAGTTCAACTTGTAAAATAGTATAAATTCAAATTCTAATGAAATTATAAGTTCTACTAAAATAAAAAATCCTAAAGTTCAAACTTAAGAAATCCTAAACTTTATAGTACATTCAACTTCAAAGTTCACATCTCATCAAAATATTCAAGTTTTACAAATTAAATATAACTTTAAGTTAAACACTACTAAAGTACAACTACTATAGCTTAAGTTTTAAATATATCTAATCAAAATTCAAACTAAGTTCCAAAATCTTAAAGTTCAAGTTCAAAATTAAATCTAAGTTCAACTTTAAAAAAAAATCCTAAAGTTTAATTTTTATATTATATTCAACTTTAGTTTAAAGTTCACAACTTAAAATTCAAGTTCCAATTTTAGTCTAAGTTCAAGTTAAACACTACTAAAGTCATAATTTTAAAAAATCAAAAATTAAAGTTCAAGTTCTACATTATATACAAGTTCAAAGTTAACGAATAAAGTTCAACTTCTAAAAAAATATAAATTCAAGTTCTAATGAAATTAAATCTAAGTTCTACTTAAATAAAAAAATCCTAAAATTCAAACTTAAAGATCTTTAACTTTCAGTTCACATCTCATTCAACTTAAGAAATCCTATCTTTAACTTTAAGTTCAAACATATGAAATCCTTAACTTTAAAATATCCTAACTTTAAGTTCACATCTCATTCAAACTTAAGAAATTGTAACTTTATATTACATTCAACTTCAAAATTCACATCTCATTAAAATATTCAAGTTCCCCAAATTAAATCTAACTTTAAGTTGAACACTATTAAAGTTTAACTTAAGTACAACTACTATTCAAGTTTTAAATATATCTAATCAAAATTCACAACTTGAAATTCACACTAAGTTTTAAAATCCCAAAGTTCAAGTTCAAAATTAAATCTAAGTTCTACTTAAAAACTATTTTTTATTCTAACTTCAACAATAATTCAATTCAATTCCTACATTCTAACTTCAACAACAATCCTAACTTTAACAGCAATTCAATTCAATTCCAACATTCTAACTTTAACAACAATATTTTTAATTTCATTGTAACTTCAACAACTCAATTCAATTCCAACATTCTAACTTCAACAGCAACATTTCTAACACCATTCTAATTTCAACAACGTAACAACAACTCAATTCAATTACAATATTCTAACTTCAACAACAATTCTAATTTCATTCTAACAACAATTCAATTTCAACTAAAAATACCTAATTTGCAATCTCATTCAAAAAACCCCAAATTCAAGCTAAAACCCTAAAATTTTTGTTTACTCACTGCTTCACAAAACATATACAAATTAACTATGCTAATACCATTGTAACTTCATAACAATACAGTCACACCCCACCCTGGGATCGTGACCAGTGCCCGATAGGGACACGTAAGTACATACTAAACCGAATTCCTCTATAAATATAGCCTGGAATTCTGCCGAAATTTTGGCAGAGTTTCCTCCATTTTATTGACTATCCACACCTGCAGCAGCTCCCAGAATACACAGAAAAATACATGCATATATACATTCACATAATAA
>JAOTQR010077598.1:0-12025 GCA_025774065.1 Solanum ossicruentum | reverse complement strand
TTCTTGATGTTATGATATGAAGGTTTATTCTTAGTCCCAATTCTCTTGTTCACGCTTATTTCTCGTTGTCATTTTAATTGCTTCTGCCACCAAGGATGTGTAATGATATGCTATGAGACTTGTTTTGGGTTCCTTCAGATTCCCCATTTGCTGGTCACGTCTAGGCCCTTGGCTTGGGTCGTGACAATTTTGCACTTGTTAGTTCTCTAACTGCCCTTCTTGATGGATTTAACGATAAAGTTTTCATTGCCAAATCTCAAATTCTAATACCCACTTTCAATCTTTAGTCAAGAAACCCATGTTGCTTCTATAATCAAAAAGTTTTTTTTTTCAATAAAAGCTTTATTTTCGTCTTTCAGTATTGGATCATTAAATATTTCTCGTTGAGGCAATGACAAGAACATTTAATGGAATAGCTTTTGCTTCAGTTGTTAATATTCAGATTTAGATTTTTAATTTAACAATGTTGATATAAGAAGTTCGATTGGTGCTAATAACCATTATCCTATGTGAATTTTCTCCATTAACGGGTCTTTTATCTAATGATTTTGAAATTAAATTTTCTCCATTAATGAAATTTTATTCAATAATTCTCCTCCATTTTGATATTAAAGTTCCATATTCTTGATTTTCAATTTTGATTTTAATTTACCAAGAAATTTTCAAACTAGTGAAAAGTGAACCTACAGTGAAAAGAGTATGATTTTAGGATGCGACTTGGCATAGTGATGGTGGAGGTGGACTGCCGTGGGTGTTCCCCTCTTGAAGAGAAAAAGAAAGAAAGAAAGAAGAAGAAGAAGAAGAAGAAGAAGAATAAGAAGAAGAAGAAGAAGAAAGTAAAAAAAGAATAAATAAATAATAATGAAAAGAAACATAAAAATCTACAAACAGAAGCTGAAAGTAATATGAAATAAAAGAAATTATTTATAAAATTAAAGTTTTAATTACTTTTGTTGCCTCTCACTCTCTTTGAGGGAGTGAGTGAGCTACATCTTCTTAGCCACCTCAGCATTTAGGGAGTAAATAATTTCACTTTAAAATAGTCTAGAGAGGCACTATGACTCCCGTGAAGTATTGGTGTGTAGTTGAGAATCAGGTTATAGGTTGGGGGTATTTGGCTCCTTTCTCCCATAGCTATAGACTCAATCAAGTGACGATTTACCACTAAGAATGTCATCACCCAATCTACCGTTAGTCCCCAAGCGAACTTGACCTCATCACAATTGTTCAATCAACAAACTCTACTAATCAGTGGAAGACATTAGGAATGTAAATGGGTACATCTATCTAATCTCAAAATAAGATAATAAATGAAAGGCTAGTAGAATGAACTAGATCAACAAGTCTTAATAATCAACATCCAACTCTAGTCTATGAAGCCTCTATCAGTATTAGATGGTGCTGATGACAGATCTGTTGTTGTCTCAATCAAAATAAAGCTAATCAAGTCTAACTCTAAAGAAATATGAAATAAATATAATGAATCCTCCGAAGTAGGGGAGACTCACCAATCAGCTGAACTTCCTAGATCCTCAATGATACGCCTATTGATAATCTCTAATCTTTTTACCTACATCATAAAATGATACAGCTCCGAGTGATATCAGTTTGTGGAATGTACGGATTGTAAAATAGCTAAATGAAACCAAAACATGTAGAAATATATGAAACGACAATCAACACAATATAGAAATCAATCAACATGTCAAATGTTTATCTAAAATAAGAATAAAGAGTAGATAAGTGACCCATCAACCAATCAAACCTCATCAATCAAATCAAACTCATCTCAAAGGAACTCCACTCAATTCATCCCATCACATCTCATCTCATTTCGACTCAGAGTACTCAAGGTAAGAACTTTCTTTGAGTTTCTCTTATCAGACAACAATCACTTTTGAGCCAGTGATTGTACAACAATCTCACTGATCTTGCCACAACCGATCTGTACTTGCCAAGTAGAGAATGAATCAAAACCAAAATGGACAAGTCTAAAATGGAGATGGAAATCCACAAGTCCTCTATTATTTCAGGGACTTCTAATCAGAGGGGACCTCAACATAATGTGATATGGTGGTCCTAATTCTCACCTACATTTGGATACATATTTTGGTTAGCATGAGTTGTATGTGCTCGATACTCCTCTTAAGAATCAATGCTCATAAGACAATCCATTCCAATCAAACTATCTCAATCAACCTCGTGGAGGCACTCTTCATTTAATCAGTCTCATAGAGACTTCAATCATACTACCAATATATCTATCAATCAATAGCTCAAGGCTTAGAACAATCATTAGGGAAACAATCGAGTAGATAATTCATTAGAGTTCATTTGGGAACTCTAATGGACCATCAACTCCTATAAACCTATCATCATCTGCACATTCACAATCATAATCACAATCGACATTCCCAATCAAGGCTCTAGACTCAATATCTTTTTTTGTTCATGAAATCTTTATAAAATAATAAGTGGGGTTTATGCAATAATTCAAATAAAAGCATCTAATTCAAGAAAAGAGTTTATGATGATCATCAACATTAGAAAATACATGTAATATGCTTTTTTTTTCTTTCAAGAATCAATCAAGAATTATGCATGTAAATTCATGAACTTTCAACTCCCTTGTATGACTATCTAGGGAGAACATGAGAGAACAATCTAATGGTTTTTGTTTAGCCTTACATACTTGGGACGAAGCTATCAACAATCGACTTCAAGAATAATCCCTTGAATTCTTTAATCTTACATTCTTCTCTTCTCTTCTCTCAAGTCCGCGCTTTTCAACTACTTAGAAAAGACTTCGAATGGGGTTTAAGACTTTTTTTACTCTCAAAATGACCTATTTTGATCGTGTTTAAAGTTTAGGAGGGGTTGAGAAATGTCCGGAATGCCCCCTATAAATTTTAATAAAATTTTTCACTTGAAAAATTGGGTCCACAATGCATACCTGTCTCGCCATAGTGTATTTGTTTCCCATAAATTGTCCAAACGAGTTTTCCAATCCCATCAACAAAATTAAAAAAATATATAAGAGCATGTACGTGATAGGGGCGCGACGTGCCTCGGTCACATATCAACACTAGTTTTATTTTTGGATCAAAAAATTATCTTTTGATCCGATGTCTCTTAAAATCGATCGAGACCATTCTCCCACTCAATTTTTATGCTGATCGCATATCCGACTTCATACTTGCAAATAGATCATGGGAAGATGCATTATATGCAAGTCTTTACTCTAGGAGTATTTTGGTAATTTTACCAGGTGTTACATCATTTCTCTGTTGGGATCATTTGTACTCAAATGATGATTAAAGGTGGATATCAAGGCATGAATGGACTCAAAACACATCTCAACATTCACATCAATCAACTCCCAACTCTTTCTCAATCATCAATCAATTCTACTCGGACTCAAGAATGGACAATCAACTAAAGAAAAGACAATCAATTTAGTTAAGGGTAAGGGATTTGCCTTCAACATTCTCATCATTAGGCACAAATAGGTGCAGATATTTTGCTTTTATCACTTCCTCGGCTTCCTATGTAGCTTCTCGATGAATTAATTTCTCCACAGGACTTTGATTGAGGCCATCTCCTTGGTCTGAACTTGCAAGTCTGATGATAAAAGATATTAACCAGAGTCTTTTTGTAGGACAAGCTATCATTCACTCCAATACTCTCAACAGGGATTACAAAGGCAGGATTGCCTAAGATCTTCTTCAACATCAAAACATTGAGTACTGGATGAATACCATCTAACTTAAAAGGCAAGTCTAATTCATAAGCAACCTTCCCGATCCTCTTCACAATCTGATAAGGTCCAATAAAGTGAGGACTCAATTTCCCCTTCTTCCTAAATCTCATGGCACCCTTCATAGGTGACACTTTCAAGTATACCCAATCATTCACCTCAAACTCCAGGTCTCACTTGCTCACATTGGTGTAGGATTTCTGGCAACTATGAGCAGTCCTCAACCTTTCTTTAATGAACTTAACCTTGTCCATTGATTGATAGATAAGATCAGACACTATCAACTCAGCTTCTCCAACCTTGAACGACCCAATTAGTGATCACATCTCCTTTCGAACAAAGCTTCGTATGGAGCTATTTAAATTATTGCATGATAACTATTGCTATATGCAAATTCAATTAATGGTAGGTGATCATCCCAATTTCCTTTAAAATCAAGAATAAAGGCTCTCAACATATCCTCCAACATTTGAATTGTACACTCTGCCTGACCATCTGTCTATGGATGAAAGGCTGTGCTTAGATTCACTTGGGTTCCTAATTATTTCTGGGACAATATCTGAAATTGGAAGGTGAATTGAGCTCCTCTGTCTAAGATGATATACAAGGAAACTTCATGCATCGTCACAATATCTTGGATGTACAGCTTCGTGTATCCCTTTATAGTGTTAGTTCTCTTAACTGCTAAGAAACAAGCAGATTTCATCATCCTATCCACAATCATCCATATTGAATCATGTTTCTTTCTTGATCTTGGTAGACCATTGATGAAGTCCATATTGACCATATCCCACTTCCATTTAGGAAACTCAACGTTTTGGGCCAATCCACATGGTCTTTGATGCTCAACTTTTACTTGTTGGCAATTCTCGCACATGGAAACAAACTCAGCAACATCCATCTTCATTCCGCTCCACCAATAGACTTCTCCCAAGTCATGGTACATCTTTCTATAGTGAAGGATGAATGGAATATCTAGAGCTATGGGCTTTTGCCATAATTCTTTCTCAAACACTATCGATGTCTAGAACGCACAATCTACTCTGGTATCTTAGCACTCTGTCTCCCCCTTTGGAGAAAACCATCACTTTTTGTTTATGAACAACCTTCTTTTATTAAAGTATGATAGGATCTTAGTCTTTCTTTTCTTTCACCTCTGCAACTAAGGAAGAATCATGCCCATTCTGAGCATTAACTCTTCCCTCATCATTCTTCTCGAGTTGCACTCCCAATCGACCAATCAATGCACTTCTTAGCTAGTTACCTCTTTCCTTATTCAACATGAGTTGTGCTACCCATTGACAACCTAGTAAGAGCATCAACAAATACAAGCTTTACCTAGATAGTAGAGAATGCTCATGTGGTAATCTTTGAGCAACTCCAACTATCTCCTCTATCGCAAGTTGAACTGTTTCTGACTGAAAACATACTGTAATCTCTTGTGGTCAGTGAACACATCCATATGCACTCTATATAAATAGGGGCACCATATTTTAAGTGCAAACACCAGCACTGCGAACTCAAGATCATAGGTAGCATAATTACTCTTGTGAACATTAAGTTTTCTGGAACCATAGGGTATCACTTCCCCTCTCTGCATCAACACATCCCAATCCAACTCTCAAAGCATCACAATAGATCATGAAGTCCTCTGTCCCATCGGGCAAGGTTAGAACTGGTATAATAGTCAGTATTGCCTTTAACTCTTGGAAACTTTTCTCATATTTGTTGGACCACTGAAACTTGATCTTTTTCTGAGTCAATTTAGTCAATGGTGAAGACTGGGAAGAAAATCCATCAACAAATCGGCGGTAGTAGCTTGCCAACACCAAGAAACTTCTTATATCAATCAGGGAGGTCGATTTGGGCTAGTTTTTAGCTGTTACAATCTTTAGAGCATCCACTCAAATACCATCACCAGAGATAATATGGCCTACGAAAGCCACTGATTTAAGCCAAAATTCATATTTGGAGAATTTTGTATACAACCCATGGTCCTTGAGTGTTTGGAGGATAACCCTGAGGTGATTGGGATGCTCCTTATCATCTCTCAAATACACGAAATGTCATCGATGGACACAATCACAAACTTTACAAGGTACTATATGAACACCCTATTCATTAAATTTGTGAAGGCTGCAGATGCATTCATGAACCCAAAGGATATGACCAAGAACACAGAATAGCCATATCTAGTCCTTATGGCTATTTTCAAGATATCACATTCTCTCACTTAAACTGATGTAGCCAGATTAGAGGTCTATTTTTGAGAAACAAGAGGCACCCTAATATTGGTTGAACAAATTAACTATCCTTGGGAGAGGATACGTATTCTTTATGGTGACCTTGTTCAACTGTCTATATTCATTACACATTATAAGAGACCCATCTTTCTCTCGCATGAATAGGATAGGCACACCCCAAGGAGAAACACTCAGCCTTATAAAGCCCTTCTCTAACAAATCATTCAACTATTCTTTCAATTCATTCAACTCAGTGGGGGCCATCCTATATGGTGGAATTTAGATAGGCTGGGTATCAGGAAGAACATCAATCCCAAAGTCAATCTCCATATCAGGAGGGACTCCAGGCAGATCTTTAGGAAACTCATTCATAATCGGGATTGAATTATGTGTAGGGGACTCAACATCATCAGATTTCACTCACACGAGGTGATAGATTTAACCTTTAGAAATCAGCTTTCTGGCTCTAATATATGAGACAAACTTCCCCCTACGTGCTACAAAATCATGCTTCCACTCTAGAATCGAGACATTCAAAAATTAGAACTTAACAGTTTGGGCTCTACAATCAATTATGGAATCACAGGCATGGAGCCAATCAATGCCAAGGATTACATCAAAATCAGTCATCTCTAACTCAACCAAATCAATGATAGTATCCTTATGATGATTGGACACTAGAACTGGAGTAGAAACTTCAATGGGTTCAAGAATACTTCCAGGTGTCCTATCAAATCTACTAGCAACATAAGGGTTATAAAAGATAGGGTGGCACGAGGATCCATCAAAACATAACAATCAAAAGAAAAGGCTTGAATTATACTCGTCACAACATCGGGGAAGTTCTCTTGATCATGACGACTATCTATGGCATAAAAATGGTTGGTGGCTCCACTTATGCTTGACATAGCACCTCTCTATTTTTCTTTAGCGAGTGGGGCTAGTGCAGTAGATTGAGCCCGATCATCCCACTTTGGATAATCTCTCTAGCAGTGACTCGCTTGGCTACACTTGTAGCATATATCACTCCCTTCACGTCATTTCCCCAAGTGCAATTTTCCATACTTACCATATGCTGGCTTACCCAGTGAACCTTAAGCCACACTAGCTTGTGACCGAGATCCATGGGCTCAAACATTTAAGGACCACTGTTCATTCCTGATTCTAGGCGTAGGTGCACTAGCGAATGATGGTGCTGGCCCCATCTGAAACCTGTTACCATTCCCCTTACTTCAAACATCATGGTTGGATGTTGGTTTTCTTACTTCTGAACACCTCTCTATCATGCTGCCTCTCCTCAACTTGTTGCACAGAGGTCGTCAGTCTCCCAATATCCAATATCACTCACAAACATTGCTCCCTTCCTATCTCTCTTCGGCCCTCTGCTCAGCCCATCCACATACATTCTCATCCTCCCCTTCATATCATCAACCATGTCTTGAGCATATCAAGACAGTTGAGTAAACTTCAGCCCATACTCTTGCACAGTCATAGAGCCCTATTTCAAGTTTAAGAACTCTCTTACCTTTGTTCTCATGGGAAGAAGTACCTCAAGAAAGCTTCCTCGAACATAGCCTAAGTCAGCACAGGGGCATCCTCTCCTCTACCTTTTTTCCATTGGTCAAACCAAAGTCTGGCCATACCCTTAATCTGGTAAGGCTCCAGTTCAACTATGTCAACATCAGCCACATGCATCACCTGGAACACTTTCTGAAGCTCCTCCACACAGTTCTTAGGATCCTTAGTGGATGTAGAAATTGTGAAATCAGGCGTATTCATACTCAAGAATTCTCGGACTCTAGATGCATCATGGGCATTCTATCTACCCGCTCCTTATCTCATAGCAGGTGCTATGATAGCCTGGGCTAAAGTTTGAATAGCCTAGCGTAGCTCAGCATTGGAGACCTCATCTTGTGGGGGTTGTTCAAAAGGGACAATTGGTACCACGGGCTCCTCATGCCCTTGAGGCTCAATGGGGTAATATTGTCTGGATGGAAATCCTATACCTTTGACGGCTCTTTTGGGAGGCATTATCAGTACTATGCATGCGCAAAACACAAAATAGAAAAGGACCTTTCATAAAGCATAAATCTATAGCACGATTTAGAACACGAAAGAAGTGAAACAATTCATAAATTTCCTATAGCCTTAATAATATGGATGTGGAGCTCTTCAAACAAATAATAAGGACTCTACTAGACATGGCTTCATAGAATCCCTAGGACACTTTAACTTGTTCTTTGATACCAAGTTTTTCATGCCCCGGAGGGCATCAAAGATGTGGATGGCACACAGAGGCTACTGGTAGGCTCCAAGTGAACCACTTGGCCTCATCACAATTATTCAATCAAAAAACTCTACTAATCGACAAAAGCTATAAGGAATGTAGATGGGCACATCCACCTAATCTCAAAATAATATAATAAATGAAAGGCTAGTAGAAAGAACTAGTTCAACAAGTCTTAAGAATAAACATTCAACTCTAGTATATGAAGCCTCTATCATTATCAGGTGGTGTCAATGATAGAACCATGGCTACCTCAATCAAAATAAAGCTAATCAAGTCTAACTCTAAAGCAAGATGAAATAAATGTAATGAATCCTCTGAAGTAGGGAGGCTGACCAATCAGCTGAATGTCCTAGATCCTTGATGAAGTGCCTGTTTATGATCTCTAATGAAATGACCCCAAAAAGTGCTCGAAAATGTGCCTCTACATGTATGAAAATGTAAATTTCATATATCTCAAAATCCATGTGCGATATCAAAAATCCGACTCCATATTCTTGTTCAGAGGGTCAAAATTATGGAGAAAAGGATCTAACCCCGATTTAAGAAAGCTTAGAAATTATGAAATTTCAAGAATGCAATTTCTAGAGAGCAAAGTGCGCCTCTTCGCGATGCACCTCTGCCTTATTTTGTGACTATTTTTTTAGTTTGGTTCAAGACTTTTAAGTCTTAGGCTTAAGTGTTTCCAAGCGTTTTTTTACCTATACTTATTTCACCCTCATATCATCCTAAATATTCCCCAATACTCACTCAAATACTTAGCTATATTTTTCACTCCCAAAGTCAAGTCTTAAACCCTCATCCGAAATTAAGGATCTCCTTCAAGTATCTTCTTCAAGCTTCAAGTCTCCAACTCCAATCTTCACCAAGTTCATTTCCAAGCTAAGGTATGTGAGTTTCTTTCATGGATTTCTTTCACCCATGAGGCCCAAGCTTTCTTTTCTTAAAAATTGCATGATTTTAAGTTGATTTACCCATGGGTCTTATTTATTATGAAAATCACTGCACACTATGTTAAGGTTTATAAAATTGTGCCTATTTTACTATGTTTTTGGTTGTGAATCTAAGATCTATTGTGGGATTTGATGAAAAGTTTTGATGTATATTTATTGAGGGTGTTACCAAGTATCTATCGAAGGTTTTACATTGAATTTTCTAGCATGATTTCACTTTTGAATTGCATTGTTTTACATTAGCACTACATACCCTCTAAGTGTTTGATAAAATGTCCGGATGTGTTTCCTTGAGGAATTCAAAGTCAAAGCATGAGATATGATATGAATGATGTTACAATGATGACATGACCTTATGTATATGATAAATCCTATATAAAGTATGGCATTAGACAATGCCCAATCCGGTGGGACTAAGTGTCTGAATAGCCTAGATGGAGGTTCGTACTCATCAACTGAGTAAGGGGTTTGTACTTCACCACTAGGGTGATGGGGTGTCTTCATCATCAACCTAGATGGGGGTTTGTACTCATCAACCTAGTAAAGGGTTTGTACCTCACCACCTATGTGATAGGGTGGCATTATCTCCAACCTACCAAGGGGTTTGTACCTTGGAAAGCTAGCTTGGTCTCTTCTACAGATAAGATATCCTATATGAGCATGAGTTACTTAAGTTTGTTTTACTTATGAATTGATCATACATGCCATATTGTTACATTATGCTTAATGCCTGTTGTTACTAACATATACTCTTGCCAATATGATATGACCATGTAGGAACCAGAGTCCAAGTTGATCATCCTCCTTCTCCACGTGGATAGATCAATACTAGTCAAGCTTATTGGTGAGTCCTCCACTTCAGGGACCTTAGTCTGTGTTTCTCTTATTATGTATTGAGACCTTCTTCTGTATGTCCTATTTGACTATGAGGGTGAACCCGATTGCTTGTCTTGGCCCCCACTCTTATCTATATAGTAGAGGTATTTGTTGGACATGTTATGTTTCTATGATATGAGCTTTGACTTCTTGTTTCTTGATTATGATGTTATACAAGATTTTCCCTTAGTTTCATTGCCCCCTATTCTTACTTTTTATGTCTTTTATATGCTTCCTCAACCAATAATGTGTAATGATGAGTTAAGAGGCTTGTTTGGGGTTCCTTTGGGTTCCCTATTCGTCGTGTCATGTCTAGGCCCTAGGCTTGGGTCATGACATCTAATCCCTATATCTGTATCATGAAATGATGCAACAGTGAGTGGCTTCCGTACATGGAATGTACATTATGTAAAATAGCTGAATGAAACCAAAACTTGTAGAATAATATGAAACAACAATCAACACAATATAGAAATCAATCAATATGTCAAATGTCTATCTGAATCAAGAATAAAGAGTAGATAAGTGACCCATCAACCAATCAAATTACCTCATCAATCAAATCAGACTCATCTCAAAGGAACTCCACTCAACCCATCTCATCACATCTCATCGCATTTCGACTCAAAGTACTCAAGATAGGAACTTTCTGAGAGTTTGTCTTATCTAACAACAATCACTTATGAGCCAGTGATTATACAACAATCTCATTGATGTTGCCACAACCATTCTGTACTTGCCAGGTAGAGAACGAATTGAAACCAAGATGGACAAGTCCAAAATAGAGACGGCAATCCACAAGTCCTCTATTTTTTCAGGGACTTATCAGAAAGCACCTCAACATGATGTGACGTCATGGTCCTAATCCTCACCTTTGTTATGCTGCATAGTTTGATGAGTAAGAGTTAGATTAACTCTTATTCTTTTGGTAATTGATACTCCTCCTAAGACTCAATGCTCATAAGATGATGCATTCTAATCAAACTATCTCAATCAGTCTCATAGAGACTCCAATCATACTATCAATATATCTATCAATCAATAGCTCAAGATTTAGAACAATCATTAGGGAAATAATTGAGTAGATAATTCATCAGAATTCATTTGGAATACTAATGGACCATCAAATACTATAAACCTATCATCATCCACACATTCACAATCATAATCATAATGACATTCTCAATCAAGGCTGTGGACTCAATCCCTATCTTCGTTCATGCAATCATTATAAAATAATAAGTATGTTTTATGCAATAATTCATGTAAAAGTATCCAATTCAAGAAAACAGTTTATGATGATCATCAACATATAAAAATACATGTAATAATAAAATTTTTTTCTTTTCAAGAATTGTGCATCCAAAGTCATGAACTCTCAACTCTGTTCTAAGACCATCTTCGTGGCACATGAGAGAATAATCTCATGCTTTTAGTTTAGCCTTACATACTTGGGACAAAACTATCAACAATCAACTTCAAGAATTCCCCTTGAATTCTTCAATCTTATGTTCTTCTCTTCTCTCAAGCTCTAGTCTTTCAAATACTTAGAAGATGACATAAAATGGGGTTTAAGACCCTTTTTACGCTAAAAATGACCGATTTTAATAGTGTTTTGAGTTTAGGAGGGGTTGAAAATTGTCTGGAATACCCCTCATGAATTTTTAGAAAACTTTTCACTTCAGAAAAGTAGGTCCGATGCAGATCCATCGCGCCATAGTGTATTTTTTCCCAGAATTTTTTTGAAAGAGTTTTCCAATCTATTCATGAAAATTCAAAAAAAACTAAGTGCCAGTACGCGACAAGGGCGCACATCAACACTGGTTTTCGTATCGGATCAGAAAAAATATCTTTTGATCCGATGACTCTAAAACTTGACTGAGACTATTTTGCCACTCAATTCTTCATA
>JAOTQR010077597.1:0-12025 GCA_025774065.1 Solanum ossicruentum | reverse complement strand
CTCAACTAAAATTAGTTATAAAAAAATTGACATGTCAAAATATTTTTTGTGTATTTATGAAAAATATGAAACTACAAATAAATAAAATTTAAAACTTTGACATGGTAAATTTATTTATGTTTTATATTATGAAAATATGAACCCGCAAATAAATAAATTTTGTAAGCTAATTTATTTTAATAAATTTACTAGTACAAAACTAGCGGAGCAGCGAGACTGAAAGGAGAGGGAGACTGCTAAGGAAGCTCGAACGAATGTGAGAGGGGGACTTCAAAGGAGGCTCGAGTTAAAGCGAGAGGGATGAAATCTTTTTTCCAGCCTTCTTTTTTTTTTAAAGGCATATAGTGCGTTCGGGGGAATTCTTGGAAAAATCCAAACATAAAATATAAAATGATCAAGAAAATAAAAAAATATAAAAGAATTTGAGAGATATTTTTGTCTTTGTGTTTTTAATCCCATGGTATTAATCCTAGGTATTAGCTAATACCACCAAATGGGAGGTATTAGCTAGTCCCATGTATGTGGTATTAACTAATACATGGATTAGTTATACATGGTCCAAAAATCTAACCAACATTGTATTAAATAATACTATTTCATTATCCATGGATTGAATCTCCTAATCTCTCCTGCCAAACATCTCCTTTATGTATAAATAATGCAAGCATAACTAATACATGTATTACTAATGCAAGCATTATTAGTATTTTGTTTTTAGCATCATGTCACGACTCAAGCCTATGACCTAGTTGTATCATGGCGAATAAGGACCTGAAGGTACCTCACGCAAACCTCTTAGCATTAATCAAGCACTCATAGATAATTAAACAACATTATGCAGAATTTAAAAGTGGGAAAGGGATTATGGGAATCATCATATCACTGAAAAGCGCAACAAGTCATCACATTGAGATATAAATCATGTTGTCCAAACACACTTACTACATGAAAGACTTAACAAGGGTATGACATACTTAAGGTCCCTCAAATATAAAAATCATAAAAATAAGATAGAAAGTAAAAGTCTCCATAAATACAATCCAAAAACATCAATGTCTCAAATGTACAAAGCATGAAGAAAAATGTGTAATCCCCGAACTAAAGGCTCACCAAAGTTATTAGTCTTGGATGTCAAGGCTCACCAAAATATATGTGTGTACGTTTGAATATACTAAGTATGTGAGATGTAATGCAATATGAAACTATAATGCTGTCATGCATGAAATTGTAATGCCATCACTCAAACATTCAATACCGTATCCAAATAATAAAGCTCAATATGAAGTAAAAATCAATGCAACATATGAAGCAAGATTATAGCAACATAATTTGTAACTTTGTAAGAGAAGACTGTAATCAACATATAAGACTATGTGAGTTACTAGATGGAATCCAACATAACCCCCTACATTGGTATGGAAGACTACTTGACAGGTAGAACTTCATCAACTTATGTATAAAAATCTCAGTTCAACATAGTTATTGCGGATCCGCTAGCCTTAGCCTACAAGAGCTCTTGTAGTGGCACATAGTTAATGGGACAAGAAGTTGCTTCTAAGGTTCCCTTGCTAAACTCCACTTTAATGCCTCATTTGGTGCTAAGTTAATCTCACAGAATATTTTAAAACATTTGTCCGATTATGCAATATAACTTAGCATCATAAGTAGCAATCATATAGAAGTAGCTCATTAACTTGGAAGCCACTCAAGTGAGGATTGGTCTTTCACGTTGAAGGTCCATCATAAGAATTATTAAGGACCTTGCAACATGCTTACATCTTTAACAACATCTTTAATAACTTACTTTTAGATTCTTATCACTAACATCATGCATGTCACACCACGAGAGAGTACCTTTGGCATGATCAGCACTTGAAAAATCATTACTAATTTCCCAAGTAAATCATTTGGCCTCATTACGACATCATATTCAATTAACAGAAGTAAATACTTAAGTATGGTTGTACCTAAACAACTAGGTCTTTATATAAATAATAATTTTCAATGATCAAGAGTTAGAACGTAAATGACAATTGACTATCACTATTCACTATCTATAAAGTCTCTATCCAAGTCTAGAAGGTGCCAAGACAAGTATCGGGCTACCTCAAAGAAATTAATACTAATCAAGATAAAATAAAGAAAGCTCCTTCAAATAGTAAGAAGGGTTCACCAAGTCTTGAATGCAAAGATTGGTCTTCAACGATGCGCCTACCGAGAACCTCTATCACCTAATCTGCATCATAAAATGATGCAGGCCCAAATGTATGTCAGTATATTGAGTATATTGGTATGTAATAAGGCTCAAGAATCGGGGAAGGCTCAATACAAGTCAACTCAATAAACTCAAATAATCAACCAATCAACTCAACAATCTATAAATCGACTCAATAAAGAATGCAATATTTCTTTTACTAAAATAATGCTCCTAAAATGAATTCTAATATGCAATTCATTCAAAATTTGTGCGCAATCAAACCAATCACGTGGAGTACTATCAAGGCCTATTGAAAGTTTCTCTTATCCGAAAATAATCACTTATGAACTAGTGATCATAGATCAATCTCATTGATATTGCCACGATCGTCCAATATTTTGCCAGAGTAATGGATGAATCAACCAATCATGGATCTAGGCTGATTAATCAAGTCCCTGCAAGGGATATGAAATGGAAAGAATCTGACTTAACTGTTCAATCATCTCCTACGTTTGGCAGCGTAGTTATTGATTTCAAGTACAAGATTCAATGCTCATAAGACAATCAATCTCAATCAAACCAACCATGAGTGTCAGAAGGACTCTTATCAATTCATCAGTTCTATCACTATTAAATCTTTCAACCTATCAACCATCCAACCCATCCGATTCATATCTTTCAAGAGTGGTTTAGACAATCATTGTATTCAACTCAATCAACGATTAACCAATCAGGACTATCAATCATGCATGCTATCAAAACTCAATAAATCATTCAAGTCTCTAACTCAAATGGTCATTTAGACTCTAATCAATCATGCTCATCACATAAAGACTTGTAAAATACTTCTTATGTTCTAGTCATGCTCAATTTACTCAATTCAAACATTCACAATCATATTCTCAATTTAATTAATGCAACAAGCATTACACAGAATTATGTAATTAGTGCTTATTTCAACAAGTGAGAATTAATGCTCCAATCTCACACAACCAGCATGTGTATTATCAATTCGTTCATAAATATGCATGAAGACTCAGAGTCAACGTAGACAATTCGAGATTTAGAATTTGTGGAGTTTTTCCTACTCGATCTCTAGGCATACTTTTGACTCAAGAAGTTGAAAAGGGCACATAATCTAATGCTTTAGATAGTCTTACATACCTGAGAGATTTAAATTCTTGAACAACTTTGAAGAACTCACTAAATTATCTTGAACCCTAACTTTTCTCCTTTCGAAACCTTGTTCAAAGTCTTAAAAATGTGTTTGAGCATAATGAGATTGAATTGTGATGTTTAGGAATTTAATTAGGTGTAAATCGTCAAGTTTAGACTTAGAAAGAATGTGAAAGGACTAAAATAACTCTTCTTAAAAAGCTTCCCAAGCCATCTACGGTGCAATCTATGATTCATAGAAGCTTGTACGGACTATAGAAATCCATTTGTGAAAATTAGGTGGATTTTAGGGTCCTAAAGTACCTTCGACTGGTCCAAACTATGGCTCATAGCGGCTCCTACGTATGACCCATGATTGGATTAGTAGGAATTTGGACTCAAAAACTATCTTGGAAAATATTTTTCACGAGCTGGGAGTGCGGACTTATAGTTTGAACTACGACTAGTAGTTTAGGGGGCGTAGATGCTGACCTTGAAAACACTAATTTGACAATCTTCATTAAAATGGGCATGATTTTTTACTCCGAACTTCGAATGAGGCAATCTTGATGGCGTTTTGATAGGTTATGGGCCACCTAACTCGTTATATTTTAGGAGATATGTCATTTGAAGTTAACTCTTTCATGAACTCACACAAAAATTTAGTCCAAAGAAATTCTTTATACTAGACTTGATGTAAAGGATCCCTTATGGACCTAAACCACATCTCATACAACTTAAATACTTAAGAATTGATCATAACACATATATACAACTTAGAAGTCATTAGATCACCTAACTTATATAAAACCATATATCAAAACTCAATCGGTAAAGAAGCTTTTAACTCGACTTTTTACTAAAGGGTTCTTGTGACCTTAATTTCTCTCCAAATCTATTTTGGCACTAACTAATTAACCTTAGCTCCTATTCTCAATTAAGAATCATTCGGTAATACCTTATGCACATATAAAAGATGGCTCCATTTTAACTAAAAAAAATCAGTTAATTAAGGATGTGTGTATGATACTATTTAATCTGAGGTGCCTTCGGGTTCCTCCATTCCCCACGTTAGACCTGAACCTTGGGCTTGGATCATGACAATATCTTATGATAACAAAATTGTGTCCGTAAAAAATTTTGTTATTGATGTCTCTGCTAAGGGTTTTTGGATCAAGATCCTTGGATGACTCTATTGTTGGAAGTGAAGAAAAACTATGGGAGTTGATATAGCCAAAGATAGAAGTATTGAAGACTTTCAACATTTCTTTTACGTTCAATAGATCTGATTGTTGGTTTTTAAAATTTTTTTTTTGTTCCTCACATTTTTGTGATACATATGTGTTTAGTTTTTTTTTTTTATGTATCTAGTTGTTTTTTTTCTTAAATTAATGTATAATACCTTAGTTTCAATATTATGATACATTACATTTTTATTATGCACAACATATCGTATTCAAATATTAGTTTTGATATATAACTAATATGTATCATGTTCATAGTCATGTATTTGATACATAATTATTACATATTTTCGTTATCTTTAACTACCAGACAACATGCTTTATAACTTTATAACTTGTATCATGTCAAAAAATTTTTAAATTTGTGTTTTTAATCTGGATATATAATATATGACACATTACTATTCCTAACATAAGTTGTAAATAGCTAAGTAATATAATAACATCAGATACATTAGAGAAGTAAAAATTGTCCATAACATGTTTTGTCTTAGATCCGTGTATTATCTTGTGATCATTAATAAGTATCAAATGGATATAATATTATTTTTGTATGGATATATCATTATCAAAAAATGGGTAAGTAACAATAGTTTGTATGAATGTATCATTGCTAGTAATGTGTACTGAATACATGTAATATTGGGTACCTATTAATATGAAACATAATATGAATATTGTGTATGAAGCATAAGAGGCAACTAAATTGATAGTATATAAATTTGATACATAATGAATTAATCAAATTCAATATTATTATATATCATGTACATATCAAATAATTTGATATACATTATTTTAGCTATAGAACATTTGCATTTATGTAAAGAGTATTTATTGAATAAAGTGTACAGACACATAACCTTCTAATTGAATAAGTTTGAACAAAAATTAAATATTACATATACATAATAATTGATACATGGTAGATTATACAATTTATAACAATCTGATATCAGATAAATAATTAAAGGCTTGAGATACACAAGTTTATATATGAAAATAGCAATATTTATGTATTACAAATATGATTTGATGTTGTGTACAAATACATATTTTTTTTAAAATTTGAATAAGGTAGAAGATACATATGAACATCTTATACATGATAATAATATATTTGATAAAAACATTTGTATTATATATCAAAATTAATCAATCAAAATTAATATTTGAATACAATTATGCATGATAAAATTGTAACATAACATAATATTGAAAAGAATGCACTATAAATGAATTGAAGAAACAAAGTCAACTAGATACATTAAAATTTTGAACCTATATGTGTCAGAAAAGATTAAGAAAAAAAAAATTGAACAAAATGTCAAAAGTTTGATCTGATGAAAGAAAAAAATGATGCATTAGGCTCTGTTGGGCCTCATCCTTTTTTGAGTAAGAAATAAAATGGGCCACTGGCCCAAGCTTATTTTAAAAAAATAATTATTTACATAAATAATATATTATATAACATTAATTATTAATGTTAACACATATTTTGATTTTGTTAAAAATAATTATATTTTTTTTACCCAAAATAATAAAAAAGGAAAAAAAACCATCCTTCTCTTTCTTCCTCTCCCCCTCTCTCTCCCTTTTCTCTTTTATTTTTTTCCCTGTACGTCTCTCTCTTTCTTTTTTCTTTTTCTTTTTTGTTAAGCTCTTTCTTTCCCCCTTTTTTCCTCTTTTAAAAATAATACTTAATTAATTATTCTAATATAAAATTTAATTTGGATTAGTATTGTACAAATGATATTTTTACTATTCTTTAAATTAGAAATTTTATATTATATAAATAAATATAAATGCATTTCTGACACAATTCTAATGTATTAATATATAAACTAATAAATGGTGTTTGAATGTTTAACATTCAGACATAATATTTTTTTACACCATTAATAAAAATAAATAAATAAAAATTACAATTGTAATACATTTTGAATTTGATACTTCATATGTATTATAGACATTTTTTAATGTATGTGGAGAATAGAAGTAATACATTTTTAATGTAATAGTTATTTTAACATCATTAATAAGAGAAAATAATAAAAAATAACTATAATACATTTTAAATTCTACAAATAATACATATTATAAGCATCTTTCAATGAAAAGGTGAATCTATAACTAAAATATTTTTAATATAAAAATGTGTTATAGTGTTATGTTTGAATATCAAATATATTTAGTATAATTAAATTATAATTATTATTGTGAATTTTAAATATTTCAGTATAATTTAATTAATTTTATATTATTAGAAAATGTATTATATTTATTAAAATAATAGTAATAAAATTCATAAAAGTATATAATATTAAAAATGTGGAATTGAATGGGAGGGAAATAAGAAATTGGAATAGGAAGAGAGAGAAGGGAAAAAGGGGAAGAAAAAGGATGCCCAGCAAAGAAAAAGAGGAGAAAAAAGAGAAAGGGAAGGAGAAAGAGAAAAGAGAAAAAGAAAGAAAAATATATTCTTGTAATTTATTGATAAAATATGCTATAGATTATAATAAAAAAAGTATCCTATAAAGAAGTAATATTTAATTTATAATGTATTATTTCTATAAATACTCCAAAACGAAAGAAAGAAAGAAAAGAAAAGCGAAAGAAATCCTCCTACACTTCTATTTACTTTGTATCAATTCTTGTATCTATTTTAACTGTCAATAATGGCATCATCCATGAATCTAGATCCAAAATCCTTACTAGAGTCACTACTATCGACCTTTTTTTCTTTTTTGAGCGTTTTTTTTACCAATCAATTTAAAAGTTGAAGATGCATCGTTTTTACACTAATTAGATAAGTCAAATACTAAAAGATAGACCTTGATCCATATGTATCAGTAATTTTTTAAGATGAAAAACTTTAAAAAAATGTAAAAAAGTTGAAACTGAAGTGATGAAAAAGAAATCTTTAAGTAAAGTAATAATTAAAATAAAAATAATATTTAACTAATAATATAACATAATATAACAAATAGCAACCATTCGAACAATGTGTTAGTAATAAAAATGACATATTGGGTAAGTTGTTTGGATATTTATCCAAATTTATCCATTTTAAATGTTAATTAGTTATAGAAGTGACATAATACCTTTTTTTAATTTTAAGTTGAATCAAACTACACCTCTTATGAAGATATTTTTATAAGATATTTTTATAAGGAATAAAATATTAAGACCATCTCTTATGAGAGACATTTTTTAACTTAACCACCCAGTCAATTCTGTTCCACTTAATCCCTCTTACATCCAACTCAGCTCCCTTTGGTCCACAACAGGCTGCTTTAATATAAAAATTTCATGGTATCCTATTTTCACTGTTTCATTTAAGTATAGTAATATGTACTAATTATTTTTTTCATGAATATTCAGTGCCACGAAGCTTTCAGACAGAAGTACATATTTTTTTTCCTTTCTTCAATATTCAGATGTACACACTTTAAACTTTGGTTAAATTCTAATACGTGTTTCAAACATACATGATCAAGTGCCAGTCAAAAATGATAAAAAATTAAAAGAGTATTAATATTGAAATTTGAAAACTAAAATCATTATTTTTTTAGCAAAAAATTTGAATCTATGCTTCAAATTTGAGTCTATTTGGTACATATTTCAATTTTGAAAAAGAAAATTGTTATTTTCTTGGCAAAAAATTTCAGATGCATGTACCTGAAATTTTTAGCTAATAAAACATGTGTCTAAAAAAGTCAGACACTTCAAAAAATTAAAATAATGTTAGTGAGTTTGTTAAATTTGTTGTTCTTTAAAAATTTGATATTAGAAAATTTATTCTTTATAATACATGAAATTTGAGTTTATTTGAAGTCGATTTGAAAAAAAATTAATAATTATAAAATTGAAGATACATGAGATATACATCCCTAAATTCAGAGGACTTATGTCCTATATCTCGAGAGTTATGTATCATTCTTTGATGCATAAAATGACTCGGTTCGAGTCCCATTTCTTAAAATAATACTGATTTTTTTCAAATAAGTCCTACGCATCGTAAATCCAAATTAATGAATGAAAAATAAAAACTAAAAAATTCTATCCGGTGTGAACAGTGCGACTGTATTGTTTCTTTTATGGCTGTTATTTTACTCCTTAAAAAAGGAAGAAAAGTAATAGCATTATTTAATTTGACAAGTCATTTGCAATGATTAATGATTGATGATGGCACTAATTGAATTTAAGAAAAATAATTCTGATCTTAGTGGAATATGACTTGTAGTAAGGAAAAAGACAGAGACGTACTATGACAAGATTATACAGTAATCAAAGTTTTTGAAGTTACTTAACCACTAAAGTTGATTTGTGGACCAAATAGTAAATTTTAATAAATAATCTTTTATTTCAATATTAATAATTTCTTATGAATATTTTAAACTCCTCCACCATTTCCACTAAGTTTTCGGTTCTCGTACAAATAAAAAGTAAATATTTCCACATTATAAAGCTAAAATCGTTTAATTACTACATTTAAGTTCTCCTTTTCTTTTCCAGGACATCTCTCTGAACACAAATTAAAATGTGTGCTTATCATCTGAATTTTTTATATTAATGATTCTTAATTGATTAAATTATTTAAATTATGTTATTTACCTTGAGAATCTACGGAGCGTGTTTTAATTGATTCCATCATTCCAATTTATGTCCTTACATTGAGAATTAAAGATTACGCTTTTCTTTACTATCTTATGCACGCGATTTGAAAATATTCATGACCAATACAGACTTAGGTTAAATACAATTGTTGCTTTGTTTTCACTCAATTTGACTTTTGACTCCTAACTACATATTTTCCATTTGCAATAACTTGTACGTACTCTTTTTTAAAGAGTGTTTATTTACATGAAGAAATTAAGATGAAAAGAAATGAGACACTCAAATTTGAATTCATCCTATCATGTGGAAGACTTCCTTAGGTGTATTGTTTATTTTTTTTTTGTGGTTTTCAGAGTCTGATATTTATATTAAAATCTGATTAAATTTAAATTTTTGTAATTATATTCATTTTTTGATGCGACGCAGATTTTTTCTACTCTCGATTTTACAAACTCGAATTAGAAAGAAGAAATCACAAAATAACCGACCATATCCGATGGTTTCCTTAGGTATCGTTGAAATATATGCATGCCTTGACTATATATAACTTGTAATTTTTGTTTTGGGGGTAATAAACTTGTTATTTTTACTTAGTTTTTAGCATAAATTCTAAACCCATTTCTTCAATTCCTTCCCAGATTCTGCAAAAACGTACACAATATACGTAGACATATATATATGCTCTCATTAAAAGATAAATAAATGCTTATCAAAAAATCTATTTACGCCAAAACCATTACAAAGCAATCAGTTCATAAAAGGATTATATTCATTTCTTTATAAATCTTTTCATTTTTATTTCTATATAATCATATGACTTACTAGTCCCACTAATTTAAATTTATATCGAATAATATATCCTAAGTGCTCTTGATAAAAAAAAATTAAAAACTATTCTCAAAACTAAAACCAATAGACCACTGATCATGAGATTTTTGAAACAAAACAATTTTGTAGAAACGTGACGCTGAGAATACGCTATTTGATATAATGTGTGTTGCTGGAAAGATTCAGTAATATAATATTGGTGAATATTATTTGTTCGATATGCATCTTGATTTTGAAAATAAAATAAAATAATGTGAAGCATGCTGTACGTTAATTTATTTTATATTTCTCGTCGATGCACAATAAGTGGTGAGCTAAATTACTCACTTCTATAAAAATGAAAAATATTTTTTTATCAACTCATCCTTAATCAAATACCTCAAAAAAGAAAAAAGAAAAAAAAGTATTCCATCCTGACTGATTTACTTATCATTCTTGCTAGATTAGATGGTTCAAAAATAATTATTTGTTTAGAAAAACAAATATAATTGAGTATATATATTTTTTTTCTACTTTTACCCTTAGTAATGATTATTTTCAAAGTGTAAAGAATCCACAACCAACAGAGACGAAGAATTGGAAGGGAAGGTGATGGAGTATTGCCTTTTTCTATTCTTTCTTACAAAAAGTGGCAAGAAGAATACAATGAAAGAAAATTGGGGGTTATACAAGTACTGTACCCCATATTTATACTTCCCAATTAATCCCTCCTAATCCTACTAAAATAAGGTTAATTAATCTAACTAATCAAACTAATTAATTTGCTAACCTTTTGCCCTATATTATTAACTATTAATTACTACTCAACCAATTAAACTTAACACCAATTATTCACTATCCTCAACACAAAGTAATAAATATTGAGTGTATATAGATGTTCTTTTTACTATTTTGTTCTAGGAATCCATAGTTCACTTTGGATCAATCAATAAATAAAGAAATTTAAAGCTAATCTACACCAATCATGGGTAGACCTAGGTGAGGGGTTCATCTGAACCCTTTTGGCGAAAAATTAAATTATATATATGAGATAAATTTTTTATATTTTTGTATATATATTAAATTTGAATCCCTAAATAATAAATAAAATCAAACATAATGGTATGTCTCCTTTTAAATGAATTCTCATACTCAGAGTTCAAATCTCACTTAAATAAAACATTATTTTTTAATTTTTCTTAATTATTCTTTTGAAAATTATATTTGATTGATTTATTTACACATTTATACTTTTCTACCACGTTCTCTTCTATCAGGACAATTATTTAGCCAAATAAGACATACCAAAGGTCAAGTGGCTATAATATCCAATATTAGAAAAAAGAAAAGAAGAGAAAGATGTGTAATAAAATGAAAGAAAATGGATATTGTACTTATATTTATAGAATAGTAGAACGAGTCATTGTGAACGTGGAACGATGAACTTGAAATTTCATGAAACTATTGAATAGTTGGATTAGACTTCACTAATTTCTTTAAAAATTTAAATAAATAAAATCAATATGGTAAATGTTAATTAATTAAATAAATAAAATTATTGGGAGATTTCATAGAATTGAGCAGACACTAAAAAAGTAGGGTGTCTTTTCTCTTTATTTTAGGATTCTCTTTGAATCTCAAGAGAATTGGACTTCATTCACAAAAGAACCTTTTCAACATAGTGGAAATCCATAAACTTCACGATCATTTTTTTATTGTAACTGATTTTTCCCACTTTAAAATTAAATATAATATCTGTTAGGACTTAGGAGTATCACTATAGGGAAAGATTATCCTTATATTATTGTGTACGTATTTTGTCAACATGTCGTACAAAGAACCAAGGATTTTGAAGAAATCAAAAAGACAAGATTGTCACAAAAACTTAAGTTTATGGCAGTTTATTTTATCCTAATTACATTTTTCATTTCATATTTTTTGGCCCTTAAATCAAATATGAATATTTTAATTTACAAAAATAAAAGAATTTTAGTTTTTTTAT
>JAOTQR010077596.1:0-12026 GCA_025774065.1 Solanum ossicruentum | reverse complement strand
CAGTTTTGACTTTTTCAAAAACATATTATAATAGAAAGTTAGATTAGAAATGAGTGAGATATGGATTTTTAAACACTAATAATTTTCTACTATGTTTAGACAAAAAGTTGCTTCTTATTATGTTTTTAAAAATTGTTTGTCAAAAATTATACTATATATATATGGTTAAAATAATATTTATATATATATAATAGATGTTGAACCCCTTCATCTAGTTCGTATGTCTACTTCTTCAAATTTTAAATTCCCTCTATAAAAATCTTGACTCTGCTACTGATCACAATCTACTCATTTTGGTCTTTCCAAAATATATTATAATGAAAACGAGTGAGATATGGTTTTTTGAAAAATCGATAGTTTTTTAACAAAAAACTGCATTGTTTTTCTCTATAACAATTGAGAAATCGGTGACATGAAAGGTTTGGTATTCATAGCGCGAAACAAAGAGGTGAAGACAAAGTCTAGGACTATTCTACACGCTGAGGTAAAACAGGTCCCGGAGATGCATCAAAGAACTCTACATTGGGTTAGCCAGTTGGTTGGCCTGAATCATGTTTGAGCACATTTTCTGTCAATATATAACATTAGCAAGGACACATTAATATAAGACAACTATCTTAAATAAAGAGTAATACATCAAAAGTATGGTCTATGATTATTCAAGATTATCCAGCTGATAAGCTTAGCAATTGTTATGTTACACTATCAAGCCAACCATCTTTAGAAGCTATTTAATATCTAAAACGTATTTAAATCGTGGAACGTCTAATTCACTTCCACAGAATATAGTGGTGCACTAAGTGGTGATTGGAAGAAATTTGTTACCGATAATTTCCTTAACATATCTGATGTATGCGTGTTCGACCTAGCCAGTGGAGAAAATGAAGACCCAAACCTAAATCTCAGCATATTCAGATGTGACTAGGGACAATATGTTTTAGATGTGAAGTAAAATCTAGAGATGGCTAGCTTGATAGTGGAACATGAAAATAGTCAGGCTCATCAGCTAGATAATCTTGAATTTTCATAGACCATTGTTTTGATGTTTTTACTATGATACTGAATTTGTTGGATTACTCATTAGTTAAGCTGGTGGTCTTATCTTATTGTGTCCTTGCTACTATAATTTCTTGATAGAAAAGGTGCTCAAACATGGTTCAGGCCAACCAATTGGCTAATCGAATGTAGAGTCCTTTGATACATCTCGAGGACCTATTTTTGCCTCAGTGTGCAGAAGGGTCCTAGACTTTGTCTTCACCTTTTTGTTTCACGCTATGAATACCAAGCCTTTCATGTCACTGATTTCTCAGTTGATTGAAATACTGTGCTACTATTTTCTGAAAGCCCAAAATAAATAGATTACGAATGTGAATGATCAAGTAATACATTTTTAACGATTAGAGCCCAAAATCACAAAAAATAGTAGTAGTTTTTAAAGCAAAGAAATAGCCAAAACTACCGATTTTAAAAAAACTCACATATCACTCGTTTTTCATCCATTTTTACATAATTATATGTTTTCAGAAAGCCAAAAATGAGTATATGATGATATTGGATGTTTCACACCCTAATATTTGACTAGCAATTTATAAAGTGCGGTAAAACAGAAGCGGATTTTCTTCTAACCATAGTGAAAAAAATTGCTAATCTTCAAAAATTTATATCTCACTAGTTGTTAATCTATTTTTTTAAATAATAATATGTCTTCGAAAAGCTCAAAATGAGTATAATTAGAGACCAATGCTCTACCATGTTGGGTAGCAAAGAGAAAGAGACCTTTGGAACATACCTAGGCTTTTTCATGTTTCATACCTAACCCATAATAGGGGACTTCAACTTCATCCTTGATAACATGAGGAAAAAGCTTGCAAGTTGGAAAAATCATGTCCTAAACATGACAGGCCATACTTGTCTAAAATATCCTTGACCGGTATTCCCTCATGTGTGATAAGTTACATCAAAATCCCTGAATCGATCCACAAAAGCATCAATAAATTTAAAAGGGATTTCATCTGGGATTCAACAGATGAAAAAATGAGGATGCATCACCTAGGCTGGAACTAAATTACCAAGCCTAAAGACCATGGGTTCTAGGAATCCATAAGATTGAAGCCACGAATAGAGCTATTTTGAGTGGGCTATTTTGGAGGGTCAGTAAGAACCCAGATAAACTCTAGGCTAAACTCATCAAAAAGAAATATGGGAACCACCTGGTGCAGGAGAGAGCCAAGAGAATTGTCTCTGGAACCTGGACGAACGTCAAGAATGGCTGGGCAAACATCTATGATGCCACCAGATGGGTTGTCAATACTTTGAAGATTGTTGGATCCCAGGACTTAAACCCATCATACATTATATATAGGGTTCTTTGAGGGATTAGGAGTAGCTCTTAAGGGTTCGAACCTCAAGGGTAATAATGGATGGAACGTGGAACTCAACACTTTACCCATACCCTCCCTTATTAAGGAGGTAATCACCTTCCCCCCATGCCACCAGTAATACTAGGGAGGATAGACATGTCTGGGGCCTTACTAGCAATGACATGTTCACTACTGAATGCCTACAATTACATTGCTAGCAAGGGCAAAGAAACCATAGATCCATGGTTGTCCAAGCTCTTCAGGACATATGGAAAATGGACACCCCAAACAAATTAAAGACCTTTCTTTAGATCCTCTTTCATGGTAGGACCCTTATGAATCATAACCTAGCTAGCAAAGGACTCAGTATTTGCATAAGCTGCCCAATATGTCATCATCCAAAGTAAGACATAAATCATCTGTTCTTCAAATGGTAGTATGTCATTGAATTCTGGAATGTGACCAAGCTTAAATGGCCTAATCAGGTCATTCCTTATCAGAACACCAACACTTGTGCAGCTTTTTTGCAATCTGCCAAAGACAAAAGTTCCAACAAAATCTTTCCTGCAGCAAGTTCATACCTTATTAAGTTCATACCTTATTTCATTTGGCAGTTTTGGCTAGTCAGGAACGATAATACCTTCAACCATAGGAGAAATGTGGCTAACTTTGACAAAGCACTTGAACAGGCAATGAAATTCTCCCTCATTTCAAGAAGGAACTCCCATAATCAAGGGATACAGAGGACCATCTATGTCAAATGGGAACCACCGAATCGCGGCATCATAAAACTGAATATTGATGGGGCAGTGTGAAGCACATCTAACATCTCAGGTGTAGAAGGTGTCCTTAGAGATAGCAACGGTAGATTGATACTATGTTTTTGGGAGGGAATCCCATATGCATGTCCCTCCAAGCTAAACTTGTTGTACTATTCAAAGGAATCTAGTTGGTTGTGGCGCATAAATTCACACCCTTAACCATAAAAACAGATGCAAAAGAGATTATTAATATGTTTCTTCATGGTAGCCACCAATATGGTGATATTATTTTTCATTGCAGGTCATCACTGAAACAACTGGGAACATGGGAGTTGCATCACGCATACAAGGAGCAGAACAGACTAACTGACAAACTCTCTAAGGAAGGATGCGACAAGGGGCAGCTTGGAAGGGTATCTGTTTTTGTAGTTCCTCCGTTGTGTGTGCAAGAACAATAGGCTATATAGAACTCAGGAACAAGTGATGCTTAAAAAGTTATTTTTGTTGATAACTCTTATCAGGGCCGAGATGTGGCCAAAAACTGTACTAACGAAAACAGTGTACCATGCAGCCTCACTACAACAATAACCCTAATTTTTGTAAAGAAAGGCTATTTGGTAATTTTAATCATTAATAATTCTTATTAAAATAATTAAAAAAAGGACCCATCCCCTTTTATTTTTAATGTTCACGCAGCAACAGAAAAAAAAAAGAAGTGACAGTTCACTTTTTTACAAACCAGTCGCAGTAGAAAAAAAAAGTAGCCTTTTTTCTTCTTCTTTCGTTCTTTTCTCTTTGAAGAAAACACACAACTCACAAGATGATTTGGGGAAAACCCATACATAAAATCAACTTGATCTTTGTACCACTGTTTTAGGTAATAAAGTGCATGTATTTTCTTGTTTATTGTGTGCTCTTGTTAATTGAAAACATATTTACTAGAATTTTCACCAATTAGGTTTAACAATGAGACTAAGAATACCTTTACTTTTAATTTATAGTCTAAGGTATTGGGTGTTAGAGTTTAACCCTAAACTAAAAGACTAGGGATATTGAGGCTTGAATTTAGCCAACATAATTGATATTCTATAGTCAATACCTATTTAATAGATTGAGGAAAGTAGGGGCTGTTTAGGAGGGTGTTCTACACATGAAAGGCTGTGGAACTTGTCATTAATAAGGTAAGTGAGACTTTAAGTTTTAGTACTTGGTTTTCAAACATGCTTTGAAAAATATATTTTTTCTCTGTCAGGTGTATGTGTTGGGACAAACATGTGCTTGACAGAGTTGATGTTTCTTTGATAAACCCTGGATATGCAATTGTCGAGAATATTATGAGTTATATGTAGTGTGATGCTGAATAACCTTTTTTATTACTGTAATGTGGTTACTAGGGGCATACTTAACTACCATAATTTGTTAGGGGCATACCCATGCTGTCGTAATATGTTATGGGCTTTGTACACGCTGCTGTAGTACACTTTTAGAGCATTATACATGATGTCATGGACTTGTCGGGGTGATGGGTTGATCTTCTTCACTGCCGTTTATGACAGGTGTTGAGTGTGGATTGAATTGGACATGTTGTGACCATTTTTGGACATTAGTTTGAACTTACTAAGCTTATTATGAAGTATATTCTTATGTATATTATTTATGTATGTCTGTTATGCAGATGTATTTTATAACTCTTGTTCTAGGGGCATTAGAGTAGTGAGTCGAGGATATTACTGAGTTATATTTATTTATAGCTCACTCTTTACTTGCATGTTAATGCAGATACTGTTGCACAGGGCGAGACTTATGGTTGACGAGTTCATTTTAGTAGAATCTGTTGCTGAGGTGAGCCTTTACATTGTTCGTGGAGGCTACTACTTCTGCCCTATCTAGTATAGTTTATGTTTTTCTTCTTTTTGGGGTTTGTATGCCTGATAGTTAAACTCATATCACTCTATTAGATTCTCTTGGATCTTATTGTGGGATTTGGGCTAGAGATATTTTATTAGGTGACCTTTTCCTTTTATAAATTGATATGCGATTTTGGTTTGCTAGCTACTCTATTGTTGTGAGTATTGATGATTTTTGAGTTGCACATATTATATTCTTAGTGCTTCGATAGTTCGTGTGTGCATGAATATTTGGTTCTCTAGACAAGTAGTGTGTGTGTGGGGGGGGTGCCAGTCACATCTAAGGGGTACTTTGGGATGTGACAAAGTTAGTATAAGAGCCTAGACTTTAAGTCCCGGGTCATGGAGAAGTGTTTGCTAGGGTCTTGTTCATAGGTATGTAGGAGCCCATACTTAAAACCTTGAGGCTACTAAACATTTAGGATGCATTCTCTTTTTTTATTCCTTATTCGTTCTTTGAGTTGAGTTAAGCTTAAATTTTAAATATTTTTAGTAGATGGCTAAGAGACGTGGCTCTTCCTCTGTTGTTCGATCTAATACAACTGTTGGACGTGGTGCGGGATATGGTATTTCCACCAGTGGCAGTCATAGTAGGTCTCATCCTACTGGAGCTCAGACCAGGGCATCTGCTGCTTCTCAATCAGGAGTTACGAATAAAGGACAAACCCGAGTTGTTGTCCTAGAGCAAGTACAAGAATAGGTTGCTCAAGATGCCCCACAAACAGTGCTAGCTGCTACACCTACTATCGCTTTACCTATAGACGTTGTGATGAGGTTGTTGAATGTGTTAGAGGCATTGATGCCTAATCAGGGTGGAACCCCAGCTCTTCAGAATACTACCCAAACACAAGAACAAGTTCAGATGAATGTTGGTGGGACTCAGATACCATATTTGGCCCCTCAACAAGTTGATCATCCAGTTGCAACTTTAGGGCAACATAAAGATCTTAAGAATTTGATGGACCTTGAGCCATCAGAGTTTGATGCGACTCCAACTTCTATTGAGCCCTAGAAGTTCCTTGATCACTGTGAAAACATACTTACTACATTGGAGTTGAAGTAGACTCATGGTGTGGAATTTACCAATTTTATGTTCTCAGGATCTATAGAGTCATGGTGGACTTCTATTCAGAGAGTTAGAGAAGTAGGATCACCACCTACCACCTGGTCAGAGTTTTCAACAACGTTTAAAGATAGGTTTATTCCATTGAGAAAATAAGATGACATGAGATGCCAATTCCATGATCTGCGCCAGGGCAATATGACAATTACAGAGTATGAGGCCAAGTTCGCTGAATTGTCCATTTATGTCCCATTTTTTATTGCAGATCCAAGGGAGAAAGTGAGGAGATTTATGGATGGACTAGAGCACTATTACTATGATCCTGTGATACTAGATATGCAAAATGGTACATATGCAGATGTGGTGGGAGATGGAGGAAACCAAGAGAGAAAATAAGAAGGCACGTAATACAGGTGGATTGTGTGGTGCCCCATCTGGAGGAAAGAGTGGATTTCATTGTTGGCAATCTAGGCCTACTCAGTCAGATTCAGTGGTTTAATCTTCTAAGAGTAGTTATCCAGCTATACAAGGCCAACAACATATGCAGAAGAAGGGCGATAATTCTGTCCAGTCCGGACAACATCCAATGTATTCTAATTGTGGTAGGAATCACAGTGGTCACTGCTTTGGTACTGGTGGTCCTTATTTTACTTGTGGTGAAGGGGGTCATATTGCTAAATTTTTTCCCAAGAGAGATTATGGTACTAGTCAGGCTACTACATAGGCACAGATAAATATGGCAGATACTCAGGCTCAGATTCAGCCAACTAGGGCTGCTCCAAAAGGGTGCTCGTGGACAGGGTCAATAGGGTGCATAGGTCGCTTAGGGAGCAGATGGACCACCAAGATTATTTGCTATGGCTAGAAAGGATGTCGAGGGATCTAATGTTGTAGTCACAAGTATTGTTATTGTCAATTCTCATGAGGCATATGCTCTTATTGATCCTCATTCTATGCATTCTTATGTATCCCCGTATTTTGCTATATCTTTAGAATAACAAGTTTAGACTCTTAACGTGCCACATATGGTTATGACTCCAGTTGGGGAGACCTTATAAGTGGATAGAGTGTATAGAGATTGTGTTATATCTGTGCAGGGTAAGGACACAATAGTTGCTTTATTTGAGTTGTCATTTTCTGACTTTGATGTAATTATGGACATGGATTGGTTGGCATCATGCTATGCTTTGGTTGATTGTTATGCTAAGCTGGTGCGTTTTAATTTCCCTGGAGAACCATCTTTAAGTATGAGAAGGTATGACTCTTCTAACATAGGGAAAGATAATATCTTATGTAAAGGCACACAAAATGATTAATCATGAGTGCTTTGGTTTTATTGCTATTGTCCATGATACTCGAGGGGAAGATTTTACCATCGATAGTGTTCCAGCTGTGGGAGAATTTGTTGATGTGTTACCAGAAACTTACCTGGGCTACCTCCGATAAGAGAAATTGAGTTCACCGTTAATTTAGTGTCAGGAACTCAACCTATCTCTATACCTCCATATCGTATGGCTCCAGCTGAGTTGAGAGAATTGAAGGTCCAACTTCAAGAGCTACTTAATAAAGGGTTCATCATGCCTAGCATATTACCTTGGGGGTGCCCCAATGTTATTTGTGAAAAAGAAAGATGGCACAATCAGAATGTCCATCGACTACAAGCAGTTGAATAAGGCAACAATCAAGAATAAATATTCATTGCCTCATATTAATGATCTATTCGATCAGTTGCAGTGTGCTACCCACGTTTCTAAAATTGATTTGATATCTGGTTATCATCAATTGAGAATAAAAATCGAAGGTATCTTAAACACAACCTTTTGAACGAGGTACGGGCACTTTGAATTTTTGGTGATGTCTTTTGGATTGACTTATGAATCTGCAGCATTTATGAACCTCATGAATAGGGTATTTAAGCCATACTTAGACCAGTTTGTGATGTATTCATTGATGATATTTTTTTCTACTCTCGAGATGAGGCTGAGCATAAACATCATTTGAAAGTTGTACTGCATACATTTAGAGAACAAAACCTCTATGCTAAGTTCTCAAAATGTGAGTTTTGGTTGGGAACAGTTTCCATTTTAGTACACGTTGTGTCACGAGAAGGGATTCAAGTTGATCCAAGAAAGGTAGAAGTTGTTCGGGATTGGCCATGACCTAATACTCCTACAGAGATACGCAATTTCTTGGAGCTAGCTAGATATTACAGATAGTTTGTGGAGGGCTTCTCAAAGGTAGCTTCTCCATTGATATGTTTAACTCAGAAAGGTGTGGTTTTTCAGTGGTCAGATGAATGTGAAGAGAATTTCTAGATATTAAAGACTGCGTTGACTACAACTGCTATTTTGACCTTACGTGTAGCAGAGGGTGGTTTACCATTTCTTGTGATGCACCTAGAGTTGGATTGGGTGGTGTACTAATGCAGAGTGGTAAAGTGGTGCCATATGCTTCTCGACAACTAAAGATTCATGAGAAGAATAATCTGACACATGACTTAGAATCGGCTACCATTATATTTGCTCTCAAGATATGGCGTCACTACCTTTATGGTGAGCCGTGTGAAGTCTATACTGATCACAAGAGTTTGCAACACATATTCAAGCAAAGGGATCTGAATCTGAGGCAACGATGATGGTTGGAGCTACATATAGATTATGATCTTACTATCTTATATCATCCTGGAAAGGAGAACGTGGTGGCAAATGCTTTGAGTAGAAAGTCTATAGGTAGCTTGGATTGGATTGCAATTGAAAAACGACATATGGCTAAGGATATCCAGTCTTTAGCCAATCAGGGAGTTCAAATTGATCATACAATTCCTAGCAGGTTTGTTGCAGGTATGGTGGTGCAATCATCCTTAGTTGGAGAAGCCAAGGCTTGCCAATACAACGATCCCCAACTTGCTAGATTATGAGATTGAGTGCGCAGTGGAGGTGTAAAGTACTTCTCAATTGATGGCGAGGGCGCTTTGCGTCGAAATGGTAGATTGTGCATTCCCATGGTGGGTGAGGTAAAGCGGCTAATACTTGAAGAGGCTCATAGCTCGAGATACTCCATCCATCCAGGTGCTTCGAATATGTATCAAGACTTGTGTGGTTTGTATTGGTGGAAATATCGGAAGTCTGACATTTTGATGTATGTGACTAGTTGTTTGAATTGTTAACAGGTCATATTAACATAAAAACCTAGTAGAGTAATGCAAAACTTGATTACCCAGAGTGGAAGTAGGAAAGGATTACTATGGACTTTGTTATTGGGTTGCCGAATACTTTCAAGAAGCACGATTCAGTTTGGGTAATTGTTAATAGACTCACAAAATCTACCCATTTAACACCTATTCGGCTTACTTATACCGCAAAGCAGTTAGCAAACATTTACCTTTGACAGATAGTTCGGCTTCATGGAGTGCCTATTTCAATAATATCATATCGGGGTGCACAGTTCATTGCTGAGTTTTGGAAGTCTTTCCAGAGGTCATTAGGATCACAAGTTGAGTTGAGTATAGCTTTTCATCCCTGAACTGACGGACAGTCTGAGCGGGTTATTCAGATCTTAGAGGACATACTTAATGCTTGCGCGATTGATTTTGGTGCGCATTGGGATGACCAGTTGCCGTTGCCAGAGTTTGCTTATAATAATAGCTACCAATCGAGTATATAGATGGCACTGTATGAGGCTCTATATGGTTGCAAGTTTGGATCACCAATTGGATAGTTTGAACATGGCGGAGCACAATTACTAGGTCCAGATTTGGTTTAGCAAGCTTTAGAGAAAGTTGTAGTGATAGGAGAATGGCTTCGGACAGCACAAAGTAGACAGAAATCTTATGCAGATAAGAAAGTCTGTGACGTAGAGTTCATGAACGGTGAAAAGGTCTTTCTGAAAGTATCTCCAATGAAAGGAGTTATGATATTTGGTCGGAATGGTAAGCTGAGTCCTAAATATATTGGTCCTAATGAGTTTTCAGATCAGATTGGGTTGGTGGCATACTGACTTGCTTTACCTCTGAGATTGTTCACTGTACATCCTATATTTCATGTGTCCATGCTTCGACGGTATGTTCGTGATGATAGCCATAAGATTAATCTAGAAGTTGTGGAGCTTGATGATAATTTAGCATATGAGGAAGGTCAGATATCTATTCTGAATAGGCAAGTCAGACAATTGAGGTCGAAGAAGATAGTTTCAGTGAAAGTGTTATGGCGCAATCATCCAACCTAAGAGACTTATTGGGAATTCGAAGCAGACATGCGAGAGAGAGAGAGATATCCTCACCTATTTGACACTTCAGGTATGAGTCTAGACTCATTCGAGGCCGAATGTTATTTTAAGTAGGGGAGAATGTAATAACCCTAATTTTTTTTAAGGAAGTGTTAATTGATAATTTTAACCATTAATAATTCTTATTAAAAGAATTTTTTTAAAAAAGAGGACCCAATCCCTTTTATTTTTAATGTTCACGTAGTAACAAAAAAAAAGAAGCGATAGTTCTCTTTTTTACAAACCATTCACACTAGAAAAAAAATGAGCAGTCATTTTTCTTCTTCTTCTTCCATTCTTTTCACTTTGAAGAAAACACACAACTCACAAGGTAATTTGGGGAAAACTCATACATAGAATCAACTTGACCTTTGTACCACTATTTTGGGAGATAAAGTGCAGGCATTTTCTTGTTTATTGTGTGCTCTTATCAATTGAAAACATATTTACTAGAATTTTCACTAATTAAGTTTAACAATGATATTAACAATACCTTTACGTTTAATTTATAGTCTAAGGCATTTGGTATTAGAGTTTTACCCTAAACTAAAAGACAAGGGATATTGAGACTTGAGTTTGGCCAACATAATTGATATTTTATAATCAATATCCTTTTCATAGATTGAGGAAAGTAGGGGATGTTTTGGTGGGTATTCTATGCATGCAAGCTTGTTGAACTTGTCATTAATAAGGTAAGTGAGATTTTAAGCTTTAGTGCTTGCTTTTCAACATGCTTTGAAAAATATATTTTTTCTCTGTCTGGTGTATATGTTGGGACAAACATGTGCTTGACAGAGTATTTTATAACTCTTGTTCTAGGGTCATTAGAGTAGAGAGTCGAGGATCTTATTGGGTTATATTTATATACAGATCACTCCTCACTTGCATGCCAATCCAGATATTATTCTAGAGGGCGAGACTTGTGGCTGACGAGTTCATTTTCGTAGACTCTGTTGTTGAGGTGAGCCTTCGCATTCTTTGCGGAGGTACTACTTGTAACGACTTGGCCCAACACTATGAAGTATTGTTTGCTTTGGACACCATTGCGATAGTGCCACGCGTACCTGCACAGATTTGTCCTCTTGGGTTACCCCAAAAGGCGCCTCATAAGTTAGATCCAAGCCTTTACTAATATAGCCCAGGAATTTCCCCTCTTCTGCCGATGTGAGATTTGCCTAAGTGAGCCAAGGAGATGCACGATGCACTCACCCCCCGTAGGGACTCAGCATCCTCGCTGAGGTTTGCCCCACTACCGGACGAGCCGAGAGACGGCTTTGATACCAACTGTAATGACCTGGCCCAACACTGTGAAGTATTGTCCGCTTTGGACACCGTGGCGACAGTGCCACGCCTACCCGCACAGATTTGTCCTCTTGGGTTACCCCAAAAGGTGCCTCACAAGTTAGATCCAAGCCTTTACTAATATAGCCCAGGAACTTCCCCTCTTCTGCTGATGTGGGATTCGCCCAGTGCCACGCGAATGTTCCTAAGGGGGGGAGGATGTTAGACCCCGTATTTTGTTTTAAATTAAGGATGATTATTCAATTGGGAAATTTTGTTGTGGATGTCAAGTAATTCGAACCTAAGTATATTTATGGTGCATGATTAGAGTATCAAGTGAATTTGGTGTGCATAATTAAGTTTGAGTCGGAAGTCCTTGATTGAATCAAAA
>JAOTQR010077595.1:0-12026 GCA_025774065.1 Solanum ossicruentum | reverse complement strand
TTGTTCCTGTTTCTGTTGAATATGTTGATTGTTGCTGCATTTGTAGTTTCCAGGTCATATTAAGGTCAAAATTTTCTTCTTCAGGAGCTTTGCTTTCATTTAGTATGAAATCTGACTTGTTAGGCTCGAAGATGCATTCATGATACTGTTATTCCGTATGTGTTTCTTCACTAGTTTGATCTTTAAAATTCTGCAAACTATAGGACTCTGTCGTTCATCACTCATTTCTCTTTGGTTTGAATAAAGCGTCTAGACTAGCCTTTAATTGCTCGCTTTTAAATTTATGTCAAGAGTTTATGTGTTTTAAACCACTCCAGCCTCTCATTATTCTCTCTGTTTTCCAAAAATAAAGCTGGTTGTTGGCAAATTTTTATTTTCCCTCATCTTTTCTAGCATTTTTATTGTGTTCTTTAACTTGTTCATATGCTTGTTCTGTTGGTCTGATTGGTAGGTTTAATTTGTAGTTGTTTCCCTTTATAATCCTAAACTGGTGACCTGGGAGTATATTGTCTTTGATAGTCATGTTCTTTTTTTCTGCTTACCGCTGCTGTCCAGGTCGACCCATACACATGATCTCTCTCACAGCTTGTGTCTAGTCGACCTACGGTTGGGTCAAAACAACATTGTTTGCTTTGTATTGTTATAAGTTTGCTCCATCTTCATTTTATCATGTATTCTGCATCCATTTGGCCTTCGTTCTTGGTCAATTGTGTGGTCATATCATTATTTGAATTGAGTTCTTGTATGTTCTCTAATCCGTCGTCAAAAATTTGCTTACTTGTACATGTCCCTCACGCTCGTTATTAATACTTAGTATACGATTATCCTAATTTGAGTTAATTGAGTGTTTGGAGCTATGTTACTTATGTGCTTTACTTGTTTTGTTACATGTGATCCAATCTGAGTCCATTGGGACCTTTATCCCTGCATTTCCAATGGCCCATGGAGGCCCAAACTTCCTCTTTGTCGAGTTGGCCCAAGTTCTAGGAGAAAGAAGACGTTATACAGATCCCGGGAAGCGAAAGTTGAAATAGAAATTTAAATTGATTAAAGGCCCAGAACTACTTCAAATCTCTTTTTTTTTAGTTTGTTTATATATCTGCATTTGTTTATATGCTATCCAATCTAATTAAATTCCCCAACAGGTTAAAACCATTTATGTTATTTTTTAATTTTATTTTGAAAAAAGTGTTCTCATTAAAAAAATAATAACTAAAAAAAATAATAATAAAATCGAAACAAAAAATGTGATTTTACACTTTACTTCAATTTTCAAATCTAATTAATTTTTTCAAGTTTAGTCAATTGTTTTCAGTTTAGTCAAGTCTAATTAAATCTTTTCAAGTCTAGTCAAATCTTTTCAGGTTTTGTTGAAGTCTTTTAAAATTAATCAATTTCAAAATTAGTCAATCTTTTTCGAGTCAAATTAAAGTTAGTCAAATTACCCAATCATAGGATAACTGCATTTAACGGTCATTTCAAGTGTGTAAAACCTTCTTGAAGTGGAAATGTGAACCCGAACCTTTTCTCTGGATTTTAAAAGGATTTTTGTGTTGAATCTTTTTAATTATTTACTAGTTTCCTAATTATTCGCAAAATTAGGTGGCGTTTCTGTTTTCTTTCGAATTTCGAGAATTGGATTTTCTTTAAATTAATTAAGTTTAAATCGATTTGTTGATTTTCGGATTTATTTTCTTTTCAAAAAGTCATTTTTTGATATAACAGTAGATACTAAAATGTGATAGCAGGAGGATGAAGCAAAAGGAACAAAATCACTGATCATTCTTTGTGAGCTTCATCGGTGGTGAAGGGTGTGATTGATGTAGAACAACAAATGCTATATGATTGGCATACTTTCATTCATGTAGGTATAGAGTATGCGTCAGTATGTTTGCATGTACTAAGTATGTAAGACGCAATGCAACGAATGATAAGCACCATAAACAAGACGCATAGCATAGGCAACGGGTAAGCATATAGCAATATAACATGTATGAATGATGCTTGAAGTAAATCATGCTTATATAGAACAAAATCCATGTGTAAGGAGAGACCACTTTAGTGAATATCCAAGGCCTATCACCTCCTTGGAGAGGCACATGAGGTATAAATCCATTCATGTGGTTGATGAGGTACAAGCCTCCCAACGTGGTTGATGGAGTACAAACCCCCCAACGTGGATATCAAGGTACCAATCTCTCGACATGTTTGCGTGGGCCTGCCACCTCCCCAGCGAGGCGATCAAGGTACAAACCCTCCAACGAGGTTACCCGGGTCTACATCCCCACAAGTGAGGCTTGGTCATTTTCCCCACACCATAGAGATAATATCATATACATGTATTCCTTTCATCATCATATAGTCATTCAACTCATAAGACATGCATTAGACCTTCAATTGCTCAAAAAATATAACCTGAACATTTATCAAACACTTTGCAAGCGTATAGTGCTAGTGTAAAATAATGCATATCAAGAGTGGAATCATTCTAGAAAATTCAATGTAAAATCATCAATAAATACTTGGTAATACCCTCAAGAAATACAAATCAAAGCCCTTCATCAAATCTCACCATAGGCCTTAGATTCATAGATCAAAACATGCTAAAACAAGTATAATTTCATGAAATCCCAATATAGTGTGCAGTGAAATTTATAATATATAAGACGCATGAGTAAAACAATTTTAAATCATGCAAGTTTAGGTAAAAGAGAGCTTAGGTATCATGGGTGAAAGGAACCCATGAAAGAAACTCACATAACTTGACTTTTGGAGAATCCTCAAAGAAGATTGGAGATGGTGACTTAAAGCTTGAATGAGAACTTTGAGATCGAGATGAGTTTTGAGACTTGAATTTAGGAGTGAAATATTTGGCTAAGTGTTTGAGTAAGTATTTAGGAATGTCTTGAATTATATGAGGGTGAAATAAAGCTAAGTATATGTATTTTCACATTTGTGAACACCTAGGCTCAAGACCCTAAAGTCTTGGATTGAGATAGAAAATCTAGACAAAATTTACGCTGAGGCGCGCCCTTGGCGGGTCACGCCAGGGCGCGGAAACCTCACTGAATTCGATTTTTGGGAAAATGAAATTGCGATTCGTTTGCTCTAAAATCAAGGTTAGATCCATTTCCCACTCAATTTGGCCCCTTGAACAAGAATATCAAGTCAAATTTCTGATATTTGCATGAATTTTGAGATATATGAAAATTTACGATTCAAGGCACTTCCGAGGAACATTTTTGGGCACTTTTTGGGGTTGTTTCAATATCTCCCCCTTGGGAATATTCGTCCCTAAATGTCAAAGAAATATATATAAGAGATGCAAACATGACAATTTCAGCCCACATAAAGATGCAACAATGCGTTTAAACATCATTTCAAAAAATCTCATCATAAGTGTAAAATCATCATGAGCTTGTCAATTTAGGCATGAATGCATGCAATGGCATGGGCCTGAACTTAAGACTTGAGATCATATAAGGGACTTAGATCAATACCTTAGGCTTGAGTGGCGTGGAAAAGATAAGGGTATCACTTTTGTAAATCCGCTTCGGCCTTCCAAGTAGCACTTTCGACTTGTTGGTTCCTCTAAAAGAACTTAATGGAAGCAACTTTCTTGTTCCTCAGCCTCTTCACTTTAATATACAAGATCTCCACTGGAACTTCTTCATATGTCAAGTTGTCTTCAATACCCCCACAACATCAAGAGGCACAATAGCATTACGATGAACCACATACTTCCTCAACATAGACACATGGAAGACCGGATGAACCAATTCCATTTCTCTAGGAAAATCCAACTCGTTGGACACCTTACCAATCCTTCTTATCACCCTATAAGGACACATATATCTAGGGCTCAACTTGCCATTCTTACCAAAACAGACCACATCCTTCATGGGTGACACCTTCAAATAAACCCAATCACCAACCTTGAATTCAAGATCCTTTCTACTCACATCGACATAAGACTTTTGGCGACTTTGGGCTGTTTTCAATCATTCTGTAATCATCCTTACTTTCTCCATAGCATCCATAACCATATACGAACCCAATAAGGCCACCTCACTAACATCAAACCGCCCAACCATTGATCTACAACGTCTACCATAGAGAGCTTCAAAAGGAAATATACCGATACTATAATGATAGCTATTGTTGTATGCAAACTCAATCAATGGGAGATGATCATCTCAACTACCCTTAAGCTCCAGTACGCAAGCCCTACAGATGTACTTAAGAGTTTGGATAGTTGTTTCGGCTTGGCCATTCATTTGAGGGTGGAAGGCCATTCTAAGCTTTACCTTGGTTGCAAGACCTCTTTGGAAAGACCTCCAAAAGTGTGAAGTGAATTGTGAACCATGATCTGATATAATGGACGAAGGACCCCCATGCAATCTCACCAAGTCATGAATGCACAACCTAGCACAATCTTCGACCCTATATGTAGTCTTAATCAGTAGAAAGCGAGCTAATTTTGTCATTCTATCAACCAAAACCTACATGGAATCAAAACCCTTCCTAGTTTTTTGTAACTCGACCATGAAATCCATATTAATCTCTTCCCATATGTCTTGGGTTAGGCCACTCGACCTTTGATGCTCGGCTTTGACTTGTTGGCAACTATGACAACTGGAAACAAATTTGACAATGTCTCTCTTCATGCCTCCCCACCAATATACCTCTCTCAAATCCCTATACATCTTAATAGACCTGGGGTGAATAGAATAAGAAGAACCATGAGCCTCATCAAGAATCTTTTCCTTCAAGCTATCAACATAAGGTACACACAACCTACCTTGGTACCTAAGGGCACCATCTACCCCTTGGGAGAAAACCTCCACCCTACCATTTTTTACCAATGCCTTTATTTCCAATAAAGTGGGGTCAAGGTCTAGCTTAGCTTTCGCCTCCTCAACCAAGGAAGATTTAGAACCATTAACAACAACACCACCACCATTATCCTCCTCTTCCCACCTAACTCCCAACCCAGCCAACTGATGGACCTCTTTAGCTACCTCTTATAACCACTATCAACATGAGCTAGGCTATCCCATATACACCCTACTCAGAGCATCCACCACAACAATAGACTTATCGGGATGACAATGCATACTCATATCATAATCCTTTATAAGTTCTAACCACTTTTTTTCCCTCATGTTAAGATCCTTTTAAGAAAAAACATATTGGAGACTCTTATGACTGGTGAACATATCAACATGCACCCAATACAAATAATGACGTCAAATCTTTAATGCAAATACCATGACGGCTAGCTCAAGATCATGGGTAGGATAGAACCTTTCATGCACTTTGAGTTGCCTAGAAGAATGGACTATGACCTTATCATTTTGTATTAGAACACAACCCAAACCAACTCTAGAAGCATCACAATAAACAAAAAATCCCTCTAGCTCTTCCGGTAATGACAATAGAGGAGTGAACACAAACTTATCTTTCAATGTTTGGAAGCTCCTTTCAATGTTTAGAAGCTCCTTTCATACTTAATAGACTGGGGTGAATAGAATAAGAAGAACCATGAGCCTTATCAAGAATATTTTCCTTCAAGCTATTAACATAAGGCACAGACAACCTACCTTGGTACCTTAGGGCACCATCCCCCCTACCATCTTTTACCAATGCCTTTAATTCTAATAAAGTGGGGTCAAGGTCTGGTTTAGCTTTCACCTCCTCAACCAAGGAAGATTTAAAACCATCAACAACAACAACAACACCATTATCCTCCTCTTTCCACCTAACTCTCAACCCAGCCAACCGATGGACCTCTTTAGCCACCTCTTATCACGACTATCAACATGAGCTAGGCTATCCCATATACACCCTACTCAAAGCATCCACCACAACAATAGACTTACTGGGATGATAATGCACACTCATATCATAATCCTTAATAAGTTATTACCACCTTCTTTCCCTCAAGTTAAGATCCTTTTGAGTGAAAACATATTGGAGGTTCTTATGATCAGTGAACACATCAGCATGTACCCCATACAAATAATGACATCAAATCTTTAATATGAATGCCACGGCGGCTAGCTCAAGATCATGGGTAGGATAGAGCCTTTCATGCACTTTGAGTTGCCTAGAAGAATGGACTATGACCTTATCATTTTGCATTAGAAAATAACCCAAACCAACTCTAGAAGCATCAAAATACACAACAAATCACTCTAGCCCTTCCGCTAATGACAATAGAGGAGCGAACACAAGCTTATCTTTCAATGTTTGGAAGCCCCTTTCATACTCATCGGTACGCAAACTTAGCTTTCTTTTGAATCAATTTTGTCATAGGAGAAGTAATAGAAGAGAACCCATTCACAAATCCGTGGTAGTAACCCACTAAGCCCAAGAAGCTCCTAATATCAACGGGTTAATGGTCTAGGCCAATTTCTAATCACATCCGACTTTTTTAGGATACACCTTAATACCATACCCCCATACCACATGACCTAGGTAAGCAGCCTCTTTTAACCAAAATTCATATTTTTCATACATAGCATATAATTTTTCTTCCCCCAACCTTTGTAACACTATCTCAAATGAGCCACATTCTCCTCCTCACTATGAGAATAGATCAAAATATCATCAATGAAGACCATAACAAATGAATCAAGGTAGGGTTTGAAGACCCTATTTATAAGATCCATGAAGATAGCCGGTGCATTGGCCAACCCAAATGACATCACAACAAACTTATATTGCCTATGCCTAGTCAGAAGGCCATCTTAGGAATATCACACTCCTTACTTGATGGTACCCGGACCAAAGATCAATCTTAGAGAAGTGGCTAGCCCCTTTCAATTGGTCAAACAAATCATCAATTCTTTGAAGAGGATACCTATTCTTGATGGTGACCCTATTAAGTTGCCGGTAGTCAATACACATTCTAAGAGACCCATCCTTCTTCTTCACAAACAACACCAGTGCATACAAAGGTGATTGGCTAGGCCTAATGAAAACCTTCTCTAAAAAATCCCTCAATTTCTCCTTTAATTCCTTGAACTTCGCCGAGGCCATACGGTAAGGGGGAATAGAGATGGGTTGAGTATCAGGAACGAGGTCTATACAAAATCTATTTCCCTTTCGAGAAGAACACCAGGAAGGTCATTTGGAAAGACATCAAGGAAGTCATTTACAACTGGAACCGACTCTATACGAAGAACCTTGGACTCCACATCCCTAACCCTCACAAGATGATAAAGACATCCCTTATAGATCGATGTACGAGCTTTAATGCAAGATATGAACCTACCCTTGACCACAACATCATGACTTTACCACTCAAGAACGAGTTCATTTGGAAAATGGAATTTGACCCTACAAGTTCTACAATCACTAGAAGCAAAGTATGCATGCAACCAGTCCATCCTAAAAATGACATAAAAAATCAACCATATCTAACTCAACAAGTTCACAAGGCAATATTTTATGCAAGATGCAAATTTACAATTTCTATAGACCTTCCTAGCAACAATAGATGCACCAGTAGGAGTAGATACCTTATATGACTCACACATCAATTCAGATTCGACATGGAACTTTTTGCTAACAAATGGGATCACCAAAGAGAGAGTAGCATCCGAATCAATCAATGCATACACATCAAAATCAAAGATTTTCAACATACTGGTAACAACATCGGGCACCTCATCAACGCCTTGCCTCCCATGCAAAGCATTAAATTGGTTGTACCTTGGGGCACCATCTTGTCGGCCAGCTCTCCCCAAAGGAACAACATTAGCACCTTGTGGACGAACCTCCTTACCCTTGTTGCAATTTCGGAGGCAATCCATCACCTTATGCCCAACTTCCCTACAACTATCGCAAACATTAGTTTCCCCCAAGCACGGGCCACCACATTTTGGACACCCACCATTAGAAACCACACCTCTAACACCTTTGGCCCTTGGAAAGTCATTGATAACCCTCTTATGGGAAGACCCTTGACCTTGATGGAACCAGCCACCCTTTCAACTATGGAACTTTCCCTCAAAACAGGCCCTCTTGGCAGCATGACTCTTCCTCTTCCTCAACTTTTCCTCCTCCATTTGCTCGGCATAGGTCATCAAACCACCCTTTTAACTATGGAACATTCTCTCAAAATGGGCCCACTTGGCCGCATGACTCCTCCTTTTCCTCAACTTTTCCTCCTCCATTTGCTTGGTATAGGTCATCAAATGGGACAAATCCATGTCACTAATCAACATGGCGGGCCGACACTTCTCACTCACCTTTGACCTATGGAAATCTGGGGGATTCATCCTCATGAAATCTCTCACTCGAGATGCCGGTGTAGGAGCATGAGGGGCTTGGGCCCTTTGGTTGGCTTAATTATCCATAACTTGTGCCAACAAAGCGAGAGCATCCTGAAGCTCGCCATTAGCCGGTTTCCCCTCGGGTGTGCGAGCTCTTCTCCTTCTCATGTTAGGAATGATCTAGCATAGCAAAGGACAACCCTTAGGGGGAAAACTTTACCTCAACTTCTATAGCATGACATAGAGTAAAGGGAAGGAAAACATTTCCTAAATGTCTCATAACCTCTTGCTCATAGTATTGTTGCATAACACAACCATGAACAAGACTCTAATTGACGTGGTGTGTTAGACTACAAGGATCTGACAACCTAGTGCTTTGACATCAAGTTTGTCATGAACAAAGCCTAAGGCCTAGATGTAACACTGCGCATGGGCAACCTGAAGAGACCCCAAGAAAGCCTCTGAATATATCATTGCACATCCTGGGCTATGGAAGCAATAAAATAATAAAAAGAGATAGTAAATTGGGATAACCAAGGTTAGGGGCATCTTTCATATAATAAAAAACAAGAGTCAAGAGAGAGTCAAAGCTTATAACACTACACATTAACCTCTACTACATAGATAAGAGCGGTGGCCAAGACAAGCAACCGAGCTCACCCTCATAGTCAACATTTAGATAAAAGAAAGGTAGTCTTAGAACATCGCATGAGACAATAAGCAACGTCCTCGTAATAGAGGACTCACCAACAAGCTTGAGTGGGAATCTTACTAGCCATGTGGATGGTGATGCTCAAGTGAGGCTCCGGTTCCTACATTGTGACATCTTCTAGTCATAGAGTATGCGTTAGTATGTTCGAATATACTAAGTATGTAGGGTGAAAAGCAACAAGTGATAACCACCATAAGCACGATGCATATCATAGGCAACGGGTAAACATATAGCAATATGGCATGCATGAATGATGCTTGAAGTAAACAATGCTTATATAGAACAGAATCCATGTGTAAGAAGAGACCACTTTAGTGAATATCAAAGGCCTATCACCTCCTTAGAGAGGCGTATGAGGTACAAACCTTTTCATGTGGTTGATGAGCTACAAACCCCCAACATGGTTGATGGAGTACAAACCACCCAACGTGTTTATCAAGGTACAAATCCCTCGACAAGGTTGCATGAGCTTGCCACCACCCGAGCGAGGCGATCTAGGTACAAATCCCACAACAAGGTTACCCAGGCCTACAACCCCCCGAGTGAGGCTTGGACATTTTCCTCACACCATAGAGATAATATCACATACATACATTCCTTTCCTCATCATATAGTCATTCAACTGATAAGACATGCATTAGACCTTCAATTCCTCATGAAACCATAACCTAGACATTTTATAAAACACTTGGCGGGTGTGTAGTGCTAGTGTAAAATCATGCATTTCAAGAGTAGAATCATACTAGAAAATTCAATGTAAAATCATTAATAGGTACTTGGTAATACACTCAAACACATCAACTTTAAATAAGCAATTTTAGATAAAAGAGAGCTTGAGTATCATGGGTGAAAGGAACCCATGAAAGACATCCACATACCTTGACTTTTGGAGATCCTTGAAGAAGATTGCAGAGGGAGACTTGAAGCTTGAATGAGAACCTTGAGATCCGGATGAGTTTTGAGACTTGAATTTAGAAGTGAAATAAGTGTTTGCGTGAGTATTTAGGAATGTCTTGAATGATATGAGGGTGAAATAAAGCTGAGTTTCACATTTGGGAACACTTTGGCCCAAGACCCAAAAGTCTTGGATAGAGATAGAAATACTGGACAAAATTTACACTGAGGCGTGCCCTTGGTGCATCGCGCCAGGGGCGCGAAAACCTCACTAGAATTCAATTTTTGCGAAAATAAAATTTCTATTCGTTTGCTCTAAAATTGTGGTTAGACATATTTCCCACTCAATTTGACACCCTGAACATGAATATAAAGTCATATTTTTGATATCACGCACAGATTTTTGTGATATATGAAAATTATGATTTCGGGCACTTCTGAGGCATATTTTCGAACACTTTTTGAGGTCGATTCAAGGTTATTCCTTGCAAGTTATAAAAAAGAGAATTTTTAGACATGAGTGTCATAAACCATAGATCTGAGATGTATACTATATGGATAATGCAATAGATAAAGCTAAATTCGAATCCAATAATCAAGAAAACTAGCAAATTAAGAAGTTCTTTCATTCGATGGCTTAGATCAAAAGAAATCATTTCTTAAGCTAGGGAAAATCAATCTTGGTGATTATTTAAACAATTTGTGCAAAAGCCGAGTGAATCTTTGATGAAGGTTCATGCTATCACCAGAAAAGAAGATAATTCATATCGTATTTGATATTAGTAGATCCATGATGTCTTTGGAATTTTCTTGAAGCACTCAACAAACTAAATGCCTAAAGGAAAATCTCTTTTCAATTTAACCAAGTCTGGATTGATAATTTAGAGAAACACCCAATTTTTATCATCCAAATAAAAATCGCCATTCTCGTATATGGGGTTTTTGATTAAATAAACTAAATGTAGGGTATTTTTTCAACTCACAAAACAAAGTGCAATGCAAGATTCAAGAACTCAAAATAATTAGATAGAATTTCAATAGAACAAAAGAAAAATCAAAACTTAATTAAAAAAGTCAAAAAGCCATACTCATCAATTCACCGAAAAATGTTGTAATTAAAATCACTATAAGAAATGACTTGAAAAAAAGCCAAGAAATGTTACACTTAGAAGGAAAGAAGAGTTGAACATAATTTAAGTTTGAATATATTGTCCCCAAACACACAGTTTAACTTAAAATCCAGCACCAGTATGCATGGTTGATTTAAAATTAACGTCCTAAAGCCATTTTTTACAAAAAAACAAAAAAGGATTCAGTTAATGATTTGGCCATATCATTATTGGCCACGTACGCAAAGTGGTATGTTTAAACTGTAGGCATGTTTAATTAAAAATATTGGCATGAATAAGCACTTTGTTGAAGGATAATGTCATAGATTAGACCAACTTTTAATAGATAACATAAATGAGTTTTTTTCTTAAAGTTCGATGACATCTTTTGAGTATTCCTAAAATATTTTACTTTTCTACTTTATACACTATTCAAAAATTAATCTATAATTGATAATAGTTGAGTCTTATCCCCCCTTAGCTATAGGTCTTGAATTCTAGTCAGATAAAAGAAAAATTGAGAAAAAAATATTCAATATATATACCAATATCGAGTAAAAAAAACTAAGGCCCCCAAAATGTTTGGGCCTAAGTTCCTAGCTTTTGTGCTTTGACCCTTCGATTGATCCTACTATTATGGTTACATCTTTCTTGAGTAAAACACGTGAGATCAGCGATACCTAAACTATTACTGAGCAACAACATTTACACCTTTTTTTTGGTAAAATATTATTGGGTGATACTTAACAATATTTTTTACACCAAAAGTCTTCTATTTTCCCTAAAATAACATATCAAGTCAAACAGTGTCATATAAAATGGGATGGAGAGAGAAGCTTTATCATATCTTCCTCCTAGTCAAACTTGTGGGCATGATATAATGAATATATGTTGGTATTTATAATATTAAAGTACATCATAGATCAAACTTATTATCCATAAAGAGGAAAATTGTCATGCCCCAAAGCCTGGTTAGGGCGGACTGGCACCCGTTGCCGATAAGGCTCGGGAGAACCAACTTATATCTAA
>JAOTQR010077594.1:0-12026 GCA_025774065.1 Solanum ossicruentum | reverse complement strand
TTTGAGATATATGAATTTGTATGGGCATCTTGCATATTTTATTTTCATGAATATGATTATTGTGCATTTACTATGTGATTGCTGGATATTCCAAGAAGAGAAATGTAAAGCCGATGGAAAATGGTTTCGGCTAGTGAAAAAGAATGAGAATTAAAGAGGTTACTATAATTCGCTGGGCCGGGTCACACACCGTGATAGTTACGATGATTCACTGGGTCGGGTCACACGCCGTGGCAGTTATGATGATTCGCTGGGTCGGGTCGCCTTGACAGTTACTATGATTCGTTGGGTTGGGTCACACTCCGTGATAGTTACTATGATTCACTGGGTCGGGTCGTGTGCTGCGACAGATTCATGGACTAGGAGTCTCCCATGGGTCCTAGACTATGTTACAGCTAGTGTGTATCACCAAGACAGACATGCGTCATTCTACGTGACATTACATTGTATTGCATTACATCTCACAACATTCATCGGCATCCCATAATGCTCTAGCTTGTTATGATTATATGGAGTGCTAAATGTCTTTACATGATTTGTTTTGGCATTGATTTGATTACACTTGATGAATTAGCGAGAACTTGATAAATTATAGAATTTTTCCCTATGACTTGAAAGTGGAATAAATGAGGATTATACTATCATAGGCTTTGATCATAACATTTTCGACTGGTGTAATTGCGAAGATTATGACCTAGTTTATAGTTGTGGGGGGTTTTGTTGGAGTGTTGGGGGTACTGGTATTCTATATTACTTAATTTTGTGTTTATTAGTTCACTTGCTGAGTACCGTGTATTTGGTACTCACTCCCTTGCTACATTATTTTTGTAGGTTGCGAGCCCGAATTATCGTGATACTCTCCACTCTTCCTTGCCCGAGGCTTCCTGTGGAGATTGTGAGAGGTAGCTGTTTGCCATCCCAGCTGACTTCATACTCCTACTTATGATTTTATTCTATTCTAGAGACAATATCATTTGACACTTGTGATTTCTTTCAAATCCATTGTAATACATTAGAAGCTTGTGCACGTGACAACCAGGTATTGGGGGATTTTTATTAAGTTGACTTATTGTCCGTAATTGAACTTTCATTTTTATTATAATTCACATTTTTAATATTATAGTTGGGTTGCTGACTTGTCTTGATGGGATAAGACGAGTGCCATCACGCCTGAATTTCAGGTCATGAAATTTTTATACTTTTCTTTTGATAGATCATGCAGTTTAAAGAACTCATCTCCAGAGAAAGTATAAAGAAGTATAAATGATAGAAAATTTTGAAGCACAGGAAGAATGCATTTCATATTTCAAAATTGCTTAAATATATTTAGTTTTTCTTTTATTAAGAGTTAAAAAACGTAGTTTCATACAAATTTGTATGTCTATATTTTTGTAACTTTACGCAGTATCATTTTTTTATAGTGAACTATGAAATTTTATATGAATATAATCAATTTGTATGTTTTCATATGTGAACGTATTTGTATGTGTCATGACCCAAGTCTAGGGCCTAGATGTGACACGGTGAGTGGAACCCGAGGGGACCCCAAACAAGCTTCTTAGTATATCAACCAAACATCCTTGATCGCGGAAGCAAGATAAACAATATCAAGAAATATAAAACGAGGGAAACGGGACTAAGGGAAGTTTTTGATAATAATAAAAGTATAAAAGAGTCAAGCTCATACCATAAGCACATCATAATATCCAACAACACCTCTAACATGGAATAGAGCAGGGGCCAAAACACTCCCCGCGCTCACCCTCATAATAACAAGTGTTCAACATGAAGAAGTAGTCTCAATATAGCAAGAGTAATAAATATAGTGTCCTCTGACTTGAGGATTCACCAAAGCTTGCTTCAAAAGAGTGCTAAACATGTGGAGGATGATCAAATGGTGCTCCGGTCCCTGCATGGTAATATCATGTAAGCATAGAGTATGCATTAGTACATTTGAATGTTCTAAGTATGTAGGATGCAATGCAACAAGACATAAGTCAATATAGTCAAAATGCATAATAATAAACAATAGATAAGTGAAATCTCAATTTGACATGCATGGTCGATACTTGAAGTAAAACATGCAAGTAAAACATTCAACTTGCATAGAACATAATACATGCGTGAGAAGAGACCCTAACTGACAAAAGTAAGACCAAGGAAGCTATAGCTTTGAATCCCGACGATTACCTCTCATCGGTAAAGAGGTGTCTACATTCCAAGGTAAACCATACTTCACCTTACAGGAGCCCATACCATTTCGAAGAAGTAACCCCCCTTACGCGAACTCGTCCCGTTTCAGGGTGGATTTCATGATAAACTGTTCTAAATGGATCCACTAGTATAGCAATAGGTTGGGACATAGTTTGAGAAAAGGAGTATAGACCCTTGAAGATAGTCCATGTCGACATCCAATCCATCGGTGCTAAGTCTAGTCTCACGGAATACTTGAAATAATCATAACTTTAATAACTTATAAGAAACATGGAAAAATGACATGAGTAGCTCTTAAACATGTTTAACCTCTAATAGTGAGCCTAACTAGAATTATGAGAGTAGATCATAATCATACATGAACCCTTGCTTAAACAGGAATTGCTCACAAGAGGTAAAAATCTTGAAATAGGTCTTAACTTGATACTTGTAATATCATAAATACTTTTCATGAATTCAATATATAATTGAAAGCCCTTAATCATCATATAGTCACTTGACATGTAAATCATGAAATAGATCATCAATAACTTGAGAATTTTTGACTTGACATTTATCAAACACTTAGTGGGTTCATGATACTAGTTCAAAATCATGCTATTCGAGAGTGAAATAAGATGAGAAAACTTAATGCAAATCAATCCATCAACATATAATAAAATCCCCATGTAGAGTACCTTGAAATCCATCATCAAATTCATAATAGATCATAGTTTGATAGCTCAAAACATGCATAGTCTCAATAGACAAAATCAATTCATGGTATAAGCTTGGAATAAATAGTTATGCATAGTCAAATCAACATTTCATAAAACCCCAACATAATTTATATTCATAGTCCATAATAAGAGATACTCATAGATAATATAACTTGAAAACATGCAATATTCATAAAAAGGAAGGTTGGTCTTCATGGTGAAAGGACCCAATGGATGAAACCCACATACCTCAAACTTGGATTTTATTGAGATGAGCTTGAAGAGAACTTAGAGCTTGAAAAGAATCCTTGAGTTCGATAGTTAAGCTTGAAATCCTTGAAATTTGAATGAGATATTTGGTTAATTCTTGAAGAGGTTTTCGTGAGGGTTTTGAGTGATACAGAATTGAAAAATGGCTAAGTATGGGTATTTTCACGGATAAGTGGGCATGGGGCTATAAACCCAATGCCCTTGGCCGAAATAAAAAAACTAAGGAAAACGTTGAATTGGTCCGTGTCTAGTCCACAATGCAGACCCATTGAGGAGGAAGGAATAACACAGATCCGCGCCCCAGCCGTGTCTTGGCCTGGGCGCGAGCAGACACTATTTTACGAAAATTAGTGAAAATTATTTTTCTCTACGAGTCTTCTAAAATTGGGGTTATACCTATCTCGCACTCAATTTTGCCCATTAATCGAGAATATGAAGTCGAATTTTCAAAATAATGCACAAATTTTGAGATTTATGGAAATTATGATTGTGGACATTTCGAAGCACATTTTTAGGGCGTTTCATTATCTCCCCATTGGGAACATTCGTCCCCAAATGTCAAAGAGACATGCAGAAGAGAAGTAATAATGAAGATTTCAGCCCAACATGAATGCAACAAATGCACTTAAACATACATTTTCAAAAAGTTTCAATCGTGGATGTCAAAAATCACCATAAACTTGTTACCTTGAACATGAATTGATGCAAAATGAAACGAGGGCTGAAACTTAAGACTTGAAATCAATGAGTTAATTTCTATTTTAAGCTTGAATAGAGTGAAAGAGGTAGTGATATCACTTCTTCATGTCCCCTCCGGCTCCCCAAGTGACACTTTCGACTTGTTGATTTCTCCATCGAACCTTAACAGGAGAAACATCTTTGTTTCTCAACCTCTTCACTATTTATAAAAAGTTCCACCGGGACCTCCTCATAGGTCAAATTATCTTCCACAACACTCACAACATCTAAGGACACTATAGCACTGGGATCACCAACACATCTTCTCAACCTAGATACATGGAAGACCAGATGAACCATATTCATATCCATAGGCAACTCCAATTCATAGGCAACCTTACCATTTCTCCTCTAAATTCTACAAGGACCCATAAATCTTGCGCTAAATTTACCTTCCTTGCCAAACTGGATCACACCCTTCATGGGTGAAATCTTCAAGTGAACCCATCCACCAACCTTAAACTCAAGATCTCTTCTTCTCACATCGTAAAATGACTTTTGCGCACTCTTAGCCATCTTCAATCTTTCCCTTTATCAACCTCACTTTCTCCAAAGCTTCCATAACCAAATCTGGTGCAATCAAAGCCATCTCACCCATCTCATCGAGGTACCTTCCCGTAGTCTCTTTCCATTCTCAAGGAGTCAAAAGGAATAAAATAGGATGGTTCATGAGCCTCTTTCACAATCAACTCCCTCAAGTTATCAACATTAGGTACATGCAATCTACCTTGGTACCTAATGGTACCATCTCCCCCTTAGGAGAAAACCTCCACTTTACCATCTTTCACCAAGGCCTTCAACTCTAACAATGTAGGGTCTAGATTTTTTTTTTTGCCTTTACCTACTTAATCAATGAAGATTTAGAACCATCAACAACCACAAAACCACCATTATCAACTTCATCCAACCAAACGTCAAACCAATTCTTGAGGTATCACAATATACAAATAATCCTTCTAGCCCTTCTAGTAGAGCCAAGATAGGAGCGGAGACAAGCTTATCTTTCAAGGGTTGAAAACTCTTTTCACATGCATCGGTCCCTACAAACTTTGGCTTCTTTTGGCTCAACTTTGTCATAGGGGAAGCAATAGAAGAGAACCCATTTACAAACCTCCGGTAATACCCGCCAAACCCAAGAAACTTCTAATATCCAATTGAGTCAAAGGTCTAGGAAAATTTCTAATCACCTCCATCTTCTTAGGATCCACCTTAATGCCATCACTCGAAACCACAAGTCCTAGAAAAGCAACCTCTTCAACCAAAATTGTCATTTTCGATATTTTGCATACAACCTCTCCTCCCTTAAGATTTGCAACATCACCTTCAAGTTATTCACATGCTCCTCCTCAATATGGGAATAAATCAAGATGTCATCAATAATAATCACCACAAACAAGTCAAGGTAGGGTTTAAAGACCATATTCATGAGATCCATAAATATAGCCTGTGCATTAGTCAACCTAAAGGACATAACCACAAACTCAAAGTGCCCATACCTAGTCTGGAAAGCCATCTTGGGAATGTCAAGCTCCCTCATGTTCACTTGGTGATACTAGGGCCGAATATCAATCTTAGAAAAGTTACTTGCCCCTTAATGTTGATAAAAAAGGTCATCAATCCTTGGTAGAGGGTACTTGTTCTTTGTGGTGACTTTATTAAGTTGCCGGTAATCAATGCACATTCTGAGAGAACCATAATTTTTCTTCACAAACAACACCGGTGCACAGGTGACTTACTAGGCCTTATGAAATCTTTTTCCAACAAATCCCTCAATTGCTCCTTCAACTCTTTCAACTCTGCTGGGGACATATCGTAAGAGGGAATAGAAATGGTCTGAGTATCTGGAAGAAGGTCTACGCCAAAATCTATTTCCCTTTCAGGAGGAACATCGGGAAGCCCATTAGGAAAGACATCAAGAAACTCATTAAACACCGGAATCAACTCAATAGGAAGGACTTTGGACTCAACATCCCTAACCCTCACAAGATGATAAAGACAATCCTTGGAAATCAACTTTTGGACTTTAAGACAGAAATGAATCTACCTTTGACCATCATATCACGACTCTCCCACTCAAGGATGGGTTCTTTAGTTTTTTGGAATTTCATCCTACGGGTTCTACAATCAATAGAAGCATAATATGCATGCAGCCAGTCCATCCCAAGAATGACATCAAAATCTACCATATCTAATTCAACAAAATCACAAGGCAAGACTTTATGCAATATGAACACGGGATAATTTGTATAGACTCTTCTAGCAATAATGGACTCACCAACGGGGGTAGACACTTCATAAGGTTCACAGAACAATTCAGTACTAACATAAAGCTTTTTGGCAAGAAAAGGAGTAATAAAAGAAAGAGTGGCACCATGGTCTATCAATGCATACACATCAAAATAAAAGAACATTAACATACCTGTGAAGCATTACTCCAAGTCTAGTGACCCCTAGAGGGGTATTATTGAGAACGTCGACAGTTATACTCATAATCCGTAGTAACCCATGGATAATGTCTCGACTCTTGATCCTTGCGCAACACTCAAAACACGTACTCGATAGTTGTGGCCCACTTCACAACCATGAATAAGACGCCTCATAGCCTCCCATTCATAGTTGTGGCGCACTTCACAACCATGAATAAGACTCTAATCGATGCGGTGTGTTGGATTCCGAGGACTATTAACAACCTTGTGCTCAGATACCAAGTTTTTCATGACCCAAGCCTAGGGACTAGATGTGAAATGATGAATGGGAACCTGAGGGGACCCCAAACAAGCCTCTTAGCATATCAATTACACATCCTTGGTCACAGAAACAAGAAAAACAACATCAAGAAATATAAAATGAGGGAAGCAGAACAAAGGGAAGTCTTTGATAATCATTAAAGTATAAAGATTTAAGATCATAGCATAAGTACATCATAATATCTAACAACACCTCTAACATGGAATGGAGTGGGGGCCAAGACACATTTCGGGCTTACCCTCATAATAACAAGTGTTCAACATGAAGAAGTCTCAATATAGATAGAGTAATAAAGATGGTGTCCTCTAACTTGAGGACTCATCAAAGCTTCCTTCAAAGGAGTGCTAGCCACGTGGATGATGATCAAATGGTGCTCCGGTCCCTACATGATAATATCATGTAAACATAGAGTATGCATTAGTATGTTTGAATGTACTAAGTATATAGGAGGCAATGCAACAAGACCTAAGTCAATATAGTCAAAATGCATAATAGTAAGCAATAGATAAGTGAAATATCAATATGACATGCATGGTCGATACTTAAAGTAAAGCATGCAAGTAAAACATTCAACTTGCACAGAACATAATACATGGGTGAGAAGAGACCCTAACCGATAAAAGTAAGACTAAAGGAGAAATAACTTTGAATACTAATGATTATCCCTCATTAGTAAAGAAGTGTCTACATTCCAAGGTAAACCATACTTTACCTTACGGGAGCCCATACCATTTCGGAGAAGTAACCACCTTTACGTGAACCCGTCCTATTTCAGGGTGGATTTCATGATAAAGTGCACTAAATGGATCTACTAATATAGCAATAGGTTGGCACATAGTTTGAGGAAAGGTGTATGGACCCTTGAAGATAGTCCATGCCGACATCCAATCCATCGGTGCTAAGTCTAGTCCCACAGAATACTTCAAAGAATCATAAATTTAATAACTTGTACGAAACATGGAAACATGACATGAGTTGCTCTTAAACATGCTTGACCTCTAATGGTGAACCTAACTTGAATCATTAGAGTAGATCATAATCATATATGAACCCTTGCTTAAACATGAATTGCTCAAAAGAGGTAAAAATCTTGAAATAGGGCTTAACTTGATACTTGTAATATCATAGATACTTTTCATGAATTCAATACATAATTGAAAGCCCTTAGTTATCATATAGTCACTTGACTTGTAAATCATGAAATAGATCATCAATAACGTGAGAATTCTTGACTTGACATTTTATCAAACACTTGGTGGGTTCATGATACTAGTTCAAAATCATGCTATTCGAGAGTGAAATAAGATGAGAAAACTTAATGCAAATTAACCCACCAACATGTAGTAAAACACCATGCAGAGTACCTTGAAATCCATCATTAAATCTATAGTAGATCATAGTTTCATAGCTCAATACATGCATAGTCTTAATAGACAAAATCAATTCATGTTATAAGCTTGAAATAGATAGTTATAAATAATCAAATCAACATTTCATAAAACCCCAACATAATTTATATTCGTAATCCATAATAAGAGATACCCATAGATAATACAACTTGAAAACATGCAATATTCATAAAAAGGAAGATTGGCCTTCATGGGTGAAAGGACCCAATGGATGAAACCCACATACCTCTAACTTGGATCTTCTTGAGATGAGCTTGAAGAGAACTTAGAGCTTGAAGAGAACTTAGAGCTTGAAGAGAATCCTTGAGTTCGATAGTTAAGATTGAAATCCTTGAAATTTGAATGAGATATTTGGTTAAGTCATAGAGAGGAGTCATATAGAGTTGAAAAATGGCTAAGTATGGGTGTTTTCACGCATAACTGAGTATGGGGCTATGACCCCAATGCCCTTGGCCGAAATATAAAAACTAAGGAAAAAGTTGAACTGGTCCGCATCTGATTCGCGATGCAACCCATCACGGAGGAAGGAATAACACTGATCAGTGGCCTAGGTGCATCACGGCCTAGGCGTGGTCAGACAGTGTTTTATGAAAATTAGTGAAAATTATTATTCGCTATAGGTCTTCTAAAAGTGGGGTTATATCAATGTCCCACTCAATTCTGCCCCCAGATAGAGAATATGAAATCGAATTTCAGAAATCACGCACATATTTTGATATATATGGAAATTATAGTTATGGGCATTCTGAAGCACACTTTTGGGGCATTTCAATATCTCCCTCTTGGGAACATTCGTCCTTGAATGTCAAAGAGACCTACATAAGAGAAGTAATCATGAAGATTTCAGCCTGACATGAATGGCAAAAATGCACTTAAACATCATTTTTCAAAAAATTCAATCGTGGATGTCAAAAATCACCATAAACTTATTACCATGAACATGAATGCATGCAAAATGATATGAGGACTGAAACATAAGCCTTGCAATCATAGATACAACTTAATTTGCTATTTTAAGCTTGAATAGAGTGAAATAGGTATGGATATCACTTCTTCATGTCCTTTTCAACTCCCCAAGTGACGCCTTCGGCTTGTTGATTGCTCCAAAGAACCTTAACAGGAGCTACATCCTTGTTTCTCAATCTCTTCACTGTTTATCCAAAATCACCACCAGGACCTCCACGTAGGTCAAATTACCTTCCACAACACCCACAACCTCTAAGGGCACTACAACACTTGGATCACCAACACATCCCCTCAACCAAGATACATGGAAGACCAGATGAACCATATTCATATCCATAGGCAACTCCAATTCATAGGAAACCTTACTAATTCTCCTTTAAACTCTATAAGGACTCAAAAATCTTGGGCTCAATGTACCTTTCTTGCCAAACCAGACCGCACCCTTCATGGGTGAAACCTTCAAGTAAACCCAATCACCAACCTTAAACTCATGATCTCTTTTTCTCACATCGTAATATGACTTTCGCCCACTCTGAGCCATCTTCAATCTTTTCCTTTATCAACCTCAACTTCTCAATGCTTCTATAACCAAATACGGTGCAATCAAAGCCATCTCACCCATCGCATCAAGGTACCTTCCTGTAGTCTTTATATATTCTCATGGAATCGGAAGGAATAGAATAGGATGGTTCATAAGCCTCTTTCACAATCAACTCCCTCAAGTTATCAACATTAGGTACACATATTCTACCTTGGTACCTTAGGGTACCATCTCCCCCTTGGGAGAAAACCTCTACTTTAGCATCTTTCACGAAGGCCTTTAACTCTAACAATGCAGGGTCAAGATCTTGTTTTGGCTTTATCTCCTCAATCATGGAAGATTTATAACCATCAATAACCACTGCACCAACATTATCAACTTCATCAAACCTAACCCCAAGCCGATTCTTGAGGCATCACAATATACAACAAATCCTTCCAACCTTTCCGGTAAAGCCAAGATAGGAGCGGGGACAAGCTTATCTTTCAAGGTTTGGGAACTCTTTTCACATTCACTAGTCTCTATGAACTTCTCCTTCTTTTGGCTCAAATTTGTCATAGGGGAAGCAATAGAAGAGAACCTATTTACAAACCTCCAGTAATAACCCGCCAAACCCAAGAAACTTCTAATATTCGATGGATTCAAAGGTCTAGGAAAATTTCTAATTACCTCCATCTTCTTAGGATCCAACTTAATATCATCACCCGATACTACTTGCCCTAGAAAAACAACCTCTTTCAACCAAAACTCACATTTTTCATATTTTGCATACAATCTCTCCTCCCTCAAGATTGGCAACACCACCCTCAAATGATTCACATGGCCTTCATCATTATGGGAATAAATCAAGATAACATCATTGAAAACCACCACAAACAAGTCCAGGTATGGTTTAAAGACCCTATTCATGAGATCCATAAATATAGCCGTGCATTAGTCCACCCAAAGGACATAACCACAAACTCAAGGTGCCCATACCTAGTCTGGAAAGTCGTCTTGGGAATGTCACACTCCCTCACTTTCACTTGGTGATATCTAGACCAAAGATCATTCTTAGAAAAGTGACTAGCCCCTTGATGTTGATAAAAAGGTCATCAATCCTTAGTATAGGGTACTTGTTACTTTATGGTGACTCTACTAAGTTGCCGATAATTAATGCACATTCTAAGAGAACCATCATTTTTCTTCACAAACAACACCAGTACACTCCAAGGTGACTTACAAGGTCTTATGAAACCTTTTTCAAACAAATCCTCAATTTCTCCTTCAACTCTTTCAACTCCGCCGAGGCCATATGGTAAGGGGGAATAGATATGGGCTGAGTATCTGGAAGGAGGTCTATGCCAAGTCTATTTCCCTTTCGGGAGGAACACCGAGAGGCTCATCGGGAAAGACATCAAGAAACTCATTAACCACCGGAACCAACTCAATAGGAAGGACTTTGGACTCAACATCCCTAACCCTTATCGCGAAAATGTGAGTGTTAGTATTTGACTTGTAATTTTTGGTTTCAACCCTCTAATTTTAATGGTTTCCAAAAATATGATTCAAACTTTAAATGATGATTTCTCCCACAATATCTACTCAAATTTCATGGGATTTTCACCCACAAACTTCATTTTTCGTGTAGAACCTGATTTTGAGCTCGATTTTCAGATTTAAGATTTTCAAAACATAACCTAATTTTTGATCATTTTTCCACTAGATTCAATTCATGCAAATATAGATATCAGACTTCATCTTTTGACCCTTATAATCTATTTTTGATAGTGGTTGGTCAAATTGGAGCTCTTTTGAGGTTTGAGTTGATCAAAAGCTTGGTTCAGGTGCAGTTTCAACATCGAGGTAAGTTTGACTAACCTTTTTGGGACTGGATTTGAGTTATTGATTATGTTTATATGATAATTATAAGATTTAGATTTTTTCATGAGTAATTGGATTGATATCATAATATTTTGGCGGAAATGTGATATCGATTATGTTGGAATTGGAGTAATTTGTGACTTTGTTAGCATATTGAGATGTATTCTAGAGATTTGAGATATTCTTGGATGTTATTTTAATAGATGAGACTTGTGATACGAGATTGCATGCTTTTATTGCACAGTTTGTTGAGGCGGGGCCTGTCCCATCCCTTATCAGATGATTTCCTCTATTTAGAGGTTTTGTAGACTATGTAAAGCAAAGTGAAGTCATGTCTCGTACTATAGACACTGGGCCCCGACCGCCTAGTCATATGCATTTCCTTTTGGCTTGTTATCACTGTTTATATTCTTAAAGGCATGTCAAAGGCAAAAACCCCTTATAGTATGTTTAGAAAATGCATAGACACAAGTTGGTTCTCCCGAGCCTTATCGGCGATGGATGCCAGTCCGCCCTAACGGGACTTTGGGGTGTGACAGAAGTGGTATCAGAGCGGGTCATCCTAGGGAGTCTACAAAG
>JAOTQR010077593.1:0-12026 GCA_025774065.1 Solanum ossicruentum | reverse complement strand
AAAAAAGTACCCCCATCATAGTGAACCTCTCCTTGAGATCGGGATGAGGTATATGCCTCCCAGCCAGGGGGCGGATAGAATTGAAGTTTCCTTAGGTAACCACCAACCTATAGTTATCCTTAAACTTTCGTGCTTGGTGGAGAAGAAGCGAATAAAAGTACGCTCGCTTTCTATCTTGTTCTCTGTTGCGAACTGGGATCGCTCGCCAGCTAGGTCAGATTGGAACAAGATTTTATGGGAACATATTCCCCATATTCGGGGACAAGGGGCGGAACAACCTCTCGATCACTATCTCTTGATTGATCTGATCAGAAACTTGCTTTTTTCTTTTTACCAGTCAAGTTACTATAGCCCAAAAAGAAAAATGTCATCTAGGCATTCCCTGTTGCTCCGATCTCCCCTACGCCTAGGACGTTGTCTGGGCCAAGAGCCATAGTTAGTTGTTGTTTCTGGTTGTTTCTTCCTCGCTGTTGATACCGGTAAGACCCAGCCAGATGATGTCCGCTGGTTGGTAGTGAGAGGACTCTTAGTACCTGCATACCCAGGCGCCGGTTAAAAAAGATTTTCTTTTCTTTCTTGCTCTCCCTTAGCAGCGGGAAAGGAGTCTATCTATCTTCCTAGCCTTGGTAGATTTCCCCCAACTCCACATAAATTCCATGAATTCCTTGGTGGATAAGTCCGACGACTCAACAACAGTGCGGAATTGACTTTCTTGTCTGGTGGATCTGATCTATAGTTAGGGGGAAATATATACCAAAAGGTTCGAACGCATAAGAGTATATAACCAACCTACCCTTCTGTATAACCTATGAACATTAGTGAAACGGTTGGATGCATAAGGGAAGTGCACGTTTGTGAGACCTTAGTCGGGATGCATAGGTGAGTCATCCGAGTTTTCACTCTTACCTTCTTTATCTTTGTTGATAGTAGCTCTTAAAAGCTCATACTCTTTTTGAAGAGAGTGAAGTTTCCATTTTAATACTCTTCGCCCTTGTCCTGCATAGTCTGTCACATTGAAGGGCTTTGTATCAATCCAAGCATTTGTTTATCATAGACCGCTTCCCTCTTTCTATCTTTAGGGCTTCCTAAGTGGACATTAAGAAACTTTTCACCGACGTCCAACGTCTTCCAATTAACATAGAATGGTTTTTCCGGCCTCCATGGTGCGATTTAGATTCTCGTATTACTCTTTATACCACTCTGGAGTTTCAAGGGATTTAGCAACCCCCTTATGTTTAATGACAACATCGTGACTGATTGAGCCTACCCTAACTACTGCTTACCTTACTCTATTAAGTAAAGTCTTTCTATGTCCAGTACTTTACTTGAAAGTAATTAGTTAGAAAAAGAACGTAGCTCTTAAAGTGTGAGCCTACTAACTAGTTAGTACTTGCAGGTTATAGCTTCATCTTATCCCCCAGGAATGGATACATGGAAAGCCAATTCCTTGGGCACTCCGCTCCTTTCCTTCTTCTAGTGTACTCGCAAACTCCGGTGAGCAGCAAGCATTACAACTAGGAACATTCCCAGCCACAACAGCTCCACAGGCACTATCGGATCAGAAAAGAAATTACATGGTCGAGGCGCTACAGCAGCTTAGAATTAACGTCAGGCCCTTAATGAGGCCGCCGTCTAGGAAATCGTACCATGATTAGATCGATCGAGTTCATCAGTTTCGAAAGGGGTATAAGGTGAGCCATTAGCCATTGAATAGAACTATGATCGGAGAATAGCACTGATTGAACCCAGTTCACAACCTAGGATAGCTATGGCTACCTTGCCTAAAGACATGGGATTGCCGTAGAAGTCTCATGCCAAGCAAGTTCTTGCCTCCTCATCCTCTACCTATCTCGGCTACATCCATACATAGTCTAAGCCTCTGATTGATTGTACTAGATAACTCCATCTTAGTCCCAGGAGTTCTACAGAAAGGGGCTTAGAAAGGGCGATCCTGATTCCGGGACAGAGCCGTATGGTAGTACCCAAAGACTGACTTTGAAAAGGCAGCTATCTTAATCACGACATTCTTAAAGGTTAGAGAGCCTACACTTCAGTTTCAAAAAGGTTGGTATTAGCATTAGCACTCGCTTAGGTGCTAAAGGTAGAAAGGTAGATATATAAATCACTTAGTCCTTGAACTAGGGATAGGTCCTATTAATCAAATTCTAATAGAGTGCCTGTACTATACTAGTGAGGGAGGAAATCGTATTCCCACAGGATTCAATGAAGCTATGCCTTTCTCCTCTGCTTAAGGACTAGAAGGAAATTCATTCCTTTAGTTAGAGAGCTGAATGGAAGGGAAGTCCAGGAAGGAGAATACGGAAGTTGGAGACTACTCAGTCAATAGATCTTAGAGGACTGGGCACTGTGCAATCTATTAGTACAAGACTGCCTATTGAAGTCAGAGACTCTACTTATGCTTACGGAGGGATGTAAGGACTACTTTGATGAATATTTCATTCTTTAGCTCCTTTCTTTATCCGATCCGGCCCGAAAGGGAAGAGATAAGAAAAGAAGGAATAGGTATAGCTCACATCTTAAGTATAGTTAGTTCATTGAATGACTTATTGAGAAGCTAGTGCCTATTTTCGTACCAAAGGGTTGAGATTTTCTTTCTGAGATAGATAGACAGAATAGAATGGGCTCCTACTCTCTTTCAGTCGCTGATGCTAAAAAAAAAAGATAAAGAGCGCGTAGACCCGAGGGGAGGTTGAGACAGCAACTAGTTTTTCGAGAATAGGAAGAAAGCATGCTATTGAATCTTCTTGTTGAAGGGCATTTTAGCAATTAGATGGAATGAGTCTTAGTTTTCCATATTCCTTTTTCTTCTTAAGTCTACTTTCTCATGCTTTTTTGGGACCACGCTTTTGCCGGTTGAAAGGGAACTGAATGCTTAAGTATAACGAATATGCCCTCTTAGCATAGGACTGAAGAAAAAGGAGTAGGACTAGGATCAGGAGGTCTAATCAACGGAGGCAAGCAAGGAGAAAGAGATAAATAAGAAAATTTGAGAATTCCCACAAATGGTTTGCTTAAGCATTCCTTAGAGAGGGAATGTTGGATGAGACACTATTTGGCCTTCTTTCAAGAGTTGTAGATTGCATCACCTTTAGCTGGTAGCTAGCAAAGAAGTTATCCCCTATCAACGTATATAGTTGAGGGCAAACAGAGGGTTTACCCGCAGCTTGTCCATGAATCCTCTTTCGCTTAGTTACGGAACTAGAGCGAATCGTCTCTTGTGCTACGGTCTAATATATGTGTCAAAGAGCGGATTCTCGCAGCGGATACGGGGCATGCCCCTGAGCCTATTGATTCAATTCCTAGCAAGTCCTATCTCTCTCCTTCACTTAAAACACAACCTATGATGATTCTCAATTCCCCTTTTTGAAACTTCAGTAGGCTCCCCCTTCTTTGGCGATAAGGCTCATCAGTAGATTGACTACGAGGCCAAAGAGTCTTACTACAGGGGTTACCACTCTCGCAAGACTGATTTAGGTTCCAGAGTTATTATAAGGGCGGGATGGCGAGAGGAGGAAGCTACTACTACCGGGTGAGATGTTGGTGGAAAAGAATAGGGTTCAGAGGAGAGGTCACAAGCTACCACCACTACGTAATCTACTTCTACTGCTACTTGAAATCGATTCTCTTTCCACTACTAGTTAGAAATAGACTAGAGCATTCCCAGGAACAGGCCGTAGAGAGGTATTCAACAAGAGCCACTCAACTGCGCAATCTAAGCCCTCCATAGAAGTTCAAGGAAGTAAAGCTGCATACTACTAGAAAGAGATGGGCTTTCTCCTTTCTATTTCTTGCGGGATCTTGATTTCGGGTTGAGACTTTTCTTGCTTGCTTTCATACTTCCTTCAGTGAGCTACTTAAGGCTTAAGGTAAGGGGCACTCCTAGCATAGATTACCATTCTAACCTGTCTTTGCTGGTAGATAGATGCACAACATTATTTACCTGAATTAAAGAGGACTCTTGAATAAGTTGACTTCGCTTGGGTCTCATCTTTCCTTTCATTCACTAGTTGAGTACTTCCTCCTACGAGATAGAAGCTTTTCAAAGGGTGCTTTGCTTCCAACACTTCTTGTTTGATACCGCTTCCCGTCCTTATTAATATCATCTCTTGCCGCTTTTATGGATCAATCGGTCAACTGTAGGAAACTGGCCAATTGCTGTCAACTGGTATCGGTACAACCACGAATCTCTTGTTTTCTTTGTTTACAGATGGCCTTAATTAAATAGGAGTTCCTGCTTCTAGCTAGCTCAATCAGTGCGCTGGAGTTCCGTTCTTTCAATCTCTTCGCTAGCGCCAGGGAAGCGCTCTTCGAGCTGAGGTCCAATTCATCTCGTAGGCTTATTGTAGAAAGGAAATCTTCAATCAATCATCATCTAAATTATATAATAATAGAATATATATATATATATATATATATAAGAGATTCAGGGGGAAAGGCTTTCTTTTTCTTGGTGTCAACATAGGAATGGGAGGAACCAAGCCTTCACTCGATCACTGAACCGCCAGTCTTAACTCCTTGAATCAGTCAGCAAATTAGTCAGTCCATCAATCTATAGTGGAATAGTCTCACTAGCCCGTAGACTAGTCCAGTAGTGGGTGAGTAGAGTATGTACTTTGGTGGTCACCGAGCATCCAGTAAGAAGAAGTAGCTCCGCCAACAGCGCACGCAAGCTGCTCAGGAAGAGCACAACTCTAACTAGCGAAGAGAGGTGATCAACTCAATTGAAAGAGAGGGATACTCGCCTCTTTTCCAAGAAAGCCATGGGAGTCCACGTCTGCTTGGGGCCGGGTACTTCCCCTTTATCCCTTGCCTTCTTTTTTTGCTCAGACACTCTCTGTTCTTAAGTAAGGGTTCCCCTCTCTAAAAAAAAAAGAACATGTTAATCGTTATCGATACTAGGCAGAGTTGCTTTTCCTTGCTCCCTTGCTCCAGAGGAGATTGGTATTGGTAGAGTCACATTCAACCCCATCTTTTTGCCCTTTGGCTGGTAATTACATCGACCATAAGGTGGTCTATCACCTCGGTTAGGGAGAAAAGCTTTTTTGTTGTCGTAAAATCCCTCTCCTCTTTATTAAACTCTTCTCTTTGGCGAGAGCTCACTCAATTCCTTTTTAAACTTTTGCAAAGCTCTTCTTTCCTTAGAGTGAGTTGGTTTTGAATAAAAGCAGGTTTCATCCTGACTTGAATCAGGGAAAGGTACAGGGTCTGGGTTGGTCGATATGATGAACGGGAAATCAAAAATACAAAAAACATTGCTATATTTCTAACACTCCGGATAGGCGGAAGGGTTTATGTCCATCCCCAACTTCCTTTCAATCCACATCAAAAAATTGTGGCTTTCTCTACTGGGAGTCATCAAAGGAGGAATGGGCATACGCTGGTTTAATAAGCCAAGGAAAAACAATGCTTTGTTTTGACACTCAAGCGACCCGCCCTACTAAAGAAGATCGATGCAAAGGTTAGATTTCACCACCTATATCTACCCAACTAGTACTATTTGATCTACAAAAATCCAACCTGGAAACTTTCTCTCCCCCAGAAAACCCTCTATCCCCAAGCCCCTTGTATAGGTTGCGCAAGCTTTCATACCCTTTCTCCCAAGAAGTTGCTAGTCTGGATCGTGGAACTATCGCTCGAGAAGTAAGAAGCTGATCCTTGTTTGGTCATAAGGATAATAGTTCTTGTTAGGTCAGGGGTGGTCGGACCGGGGGTTACCTGCGATTGGTAATGGCACAACTAGAAGAGGAGTAGGGGAGACAAGGTTGGGTGCTGGGTAGCGCAACACATCTGTTTCAGGTACAGAGGCTACGGGAGGTGCTACCCAGCCACCCAACCCAACAGGTTAGGGGCAGGCCGGCCATAGGTTCAAATCCTTCCACCTTTCTTGTGGATCATCCTGTGGTTATCGAATGATGGGAATAACAAAGAAGAAATTTGGAAATGACCACGAAATGTCAATATATGAATTGTTTCATTGTTCGTTATTCCCGGGTCTTTTCGTTGCATTCAGTTACAACAAGAAACAACCACCAATGTTTGGTGAAACACTTGCATTTTGGTGTATTCTTCTTTCTTTCCTTGGTCTTTCGTTCCGTCATATTCCTAATAACTTATCCAATTACAACGTATGAACCACTAATGCACCTTTCTTTTATCAAATCTCAGGGACATGGTCTAATCATGAGGGTAGTATTTTATCATGGTGTTGGATCCTAAGTTTTTATGGATTGCTTCTTTGTTACCGGGGTTGACCCCTAAGCTATAATGTCTCAAAACAAGGAGCTGAAAGCCACTTGACTGTAAGGAGAGGAGCGAGATTACGAGTTAGAGAAAGTTTTTTTTATTCCTTTGTTTCGAACTTCGTGAAGAACTCCATTCTATCTCTCCCTCGTTACGAAGAAAAAAGTGGAATGAAATCCCCCTTCATTCTACAAAACCTTGTTGATTCTGAACTTCGTTCGTGAAGGAACCAGACTTTTGATGGGCCAACCCCTTTTTATGCGCCGCTTTACCTTGAAAGGAAAATGAGCTTTGCTCCTTTGGGCGCTAGGCGCCCCGTGGTTTGCAAGAAGGAAAAAGGATGTTGCATATGGCATGATATGATAAAGAGAGAGCTTCGTCTATTGATGAACAATGGATAGACGGATCTCTTGGCATTGCTTTGTTTTTCTCTCCTTTCCTATCAACGAGTTTCGGCCCTTTTGTTCGGAATTTCTTCGATTGTACCAAACCGCTTGCAGAAATCAAATCCTATTCCATAAGATCCTATATCAGCTATACATCTTCCTTGCGTTTATGCCGGAGACGTCGCCAGTGCTATGGGCTTTGGCTTATCTAGATAAAAAATGATGAATGGGATTGTGGCACTCCACTCGCCACCACTACGGAAGGATGCCGCCGAAAAGAATGGAACACTGTTTCGCTCTGTTGGATGCGTCGGATCCCGTATAACAAACAAGCTCTTTACCCTCAAATTCAAACATGTGGGCGCAAAATGCTATCCTGCTTTATTGTTACGTAGCAATAGAAGCCTGCTTATGCTGCTTCAGCGGCGCTTTTTTGCCCTCTCTTCGCTCTGTACAGTTGTGCTAGTGGACACGAGGAGGGACCAAGCGAAGTTTGTCGTTCGTAATGGAAAGAAAGATACCACTACTTCGCCTCTTTGTTGGACCGCTGGTGCGAACACAGTGGTCTCTGACCAGGACCAGGAACCAATTTGAATTTTGATCTTGACATATCGGTGGTTTTTAACTATAGGCATTTTGCCAGTAAGTTGGTGGGCTTATCATGAATTAGGTCGGGATGGCTGGTGGTTTAGGATCCCGTAGAAAATGCTTCTTTTATTCCTCGGGTATTAGCCACAGCTCATATTCATTCAGTAATTCTACCCCTTCTACATTCTTGGACCTCGTTTCTTAATATTGTTACTTTTCCATGCTGTGTCTCAGGAACCTTTTCAATACTGTCCGGATTGCTAGCTCCCATTCATAGTTTTGCTACAAATGATACACGAGGAATCTTTTTATGGCGGTTGTTCCTTCTAATGACCGGCATATCTATGATTCTTTTCTCCCAGATGAAGCAGCAAGCATCGGTCCGTAGAACCTATAAAAAAGAGATGGTTGTGGCAGGAAGTCCTCTTGTGCACCTACGTCATTCGGCTCGCGCGCAGAAGGTGGTGCTCATAGTCTTCCGGGCCTGCTTTGGGGGCTTCTAGTACCGATATGAGTAGTGCGCGTGTCCGAATATGTTCTCACAGGGCCAAAAGGAGCGCACACCAAGTTAGATAGAGCAAAGGAGGTTCCTGTCAAGTCGGTCTGCTAACGTCTTATCTTCCTATTTATAAGCCATAGCCTACTTCGACATTTCCAATTTGCCATAAAGGAACTACTTCCTGCGTCTGCGGCCGTTGCAGCTAAACTAACAGAGGAAGGAGGAGGGGAAGGGTGGCGGACATCAAATGGATTAGAGTTTTCAAAAAACTATACGAGGTTCAATTCCTCTTTGATGTGGTTAAGGAAAAAGATAGATATCAAAGAAAAAATTCTAAGGTAAGACTGGTTTTCTCTTAGATCATTAGGTTTTAATAGTTCCAAGCTAAACGTACTAAATGAATTAGCTTATTACTATTGGAAAATTCCATTCATTTCTTGAAAATATTTCCTACTAGAAAAGTCGTATAGAAACAAAGGGCTTGCTTTCTTCTAGGTAGGTTGTCATGGAATAAAAGAAAGGAAAGCAAAAAAAGTGGATTTGCTCATTATGTTTCTTTCTGCTCCAATCACAGAGAAGTCAGTCTTTCTGTTTAATGTCTGCCTCGCCACTGCTTTCGATTTTTTTCACTCACCATCCACAGGAAAAGAATAAGTTCAGTTGCTATCCTTCTTTAGGTCATTGTGACTCGTATTCGATGAAAGCTAACTTAATACTATTTCCTTCCTGTAATAAAACAACTAAAATAACTAATAGTAAAGAAGATTATATATCTATACCCCTTAAGAATCAAAATAGACCCAAAAGAAGAAACCTGGCTAAGAAAGACAACTAAGAAGGTTAATCACGGATATCTATTAGATAATTTAACACTAACCAAAACTTTACCTTTCACTAAAGGTCCTCGCTCTCTCCTACTCATATAGATTGGTCTAAACGATTGAAAGATAAAGAAACCCGTCTTACAATTTTGAGAAGTCGCTACTCTGCCTATTAAAATAAAAAGGTTTCGCTTTATTATTAGCAACGTGACCTTCTCGTTCACAATCCTTTACTCTACTTGCACGTAAATCGGGCATACTATTTTCAATCCTCTCCCTTAGCACAACTATGTACTAAGCTCTTTAACCCTTTGGTCGAGGTACAGCCTAAGGTCTTTTCCTACGTGAGAGTCAGAGCGGAGATGAAAACCAGCTTTAAGCTCATAAAGGGGCCGGACCGGGCGTTCAGTTGTATGCATCTAGTGAAGTGAAGGCATTATTAAAGGAAAGAAATGGCGGGTCATCAATTGCTAGCATTGGCTCAGGATGCCCCGACTTAGGATCTGATTCCTTAATGAATCTGAGATGTTCGGGGGCCTGCCCCTACTCATACTTCTGGTCAGCCCTGCCCGAGGCCGTTTGAATGGCTCGTTGGAATTGATGTGCTACGGAGAAGAAAGAGTATTTCTTAGATGATTATTTCTAGAATTTGAGAATGTGGTCACGACTGAAGCAGAAGGTGGAGTTTTTTGATGCTCAATCGGGGCCAGAGGTGAAATTGCAGTTATTGGATTCGATCCAGTGGTCAAGAGAAGAGGGGTCCATCCATTGAGATTAGAGCCACTCGCCCTTGGTTAGAGACAGACTTTCCCGTGGTTAGATAAAGAAAAGTATTTATTGTTTCAAGCTCGGCTAGACGCTGCGGTTAGGCAACTCGATTAGATAATGGGTAATGTTCTCTCTTTCCTTCTTTCTGAGCAGAATATCTTTGGCGGGGAGAACACTACAGTACCACTTAGTAAAGTGAAAGCCAAGCCTTTCTCCAAACAAAAGATATGGACTTGCTTTTACACCCCCTCTTTTCGGCAAATGAGGTCACCTTCGAACTTTCTTTTTCTGACCCAATGGCGAATCCTATTATTATTCTTTGCTACCTTTAAGGCTCGAAAAGGCATGATAAGCTATAGAGAGACAAATGGGCAAAATATCCAGGTCCAGATGGAAAAAGAAAAAGGGTGTGAGTGTACACAAGAAAAGGAGAAAGAGAGGAAAGCTTGGAAACAGAATAGATTGGATTGAATACGAAGCCAACCTATAGGTTAGGTTCAGTGTAATTGTTGTAGTTCACCAAAGCCAGGTTTTTTGCAACTGAAGTGAAGAGGTGTAGAGATTTTTGTTGGCTGTTGACCAAAAATCTCTTTCTTTTTTTTTTAATTAATTACTTTTTTTGGGAGAATCTCGATTGAAAGAATCTCCTTCGGCTATGCTACAGTCACCAAAAAAAGACTATTTCTCCTCTTCTTTAAAACGTCCTTAAATTAAAGGCTTATAGAAAGCGCTTTAATGAATGACGTAAGATGATGCCCGAAATAACTGAACTAACCTAGTATCCAATCTCTTTTGTCGGAGTTTTCGAGGTATTGCTTACAAAGACGCTTACACAAACTAGCTGAAAGCCCTATCTAAGAAAGTGGCTACTAGCTCAAGTGCTGGTGAAAACCTCACTTTTTAGTGATAGGAGCGTTTTCCAACTAAGCCGAAGATATAAGCCGACGGTCTAGGTACAAGAGAAGGCTTTATAAGTCACTTACTCGGAACTTGTGCTTTCTTATCCATACCGCTTTCCTTCATAGCAGCAAAGGAGAATGCGATCTTGATTCAGTCAGAGGTATACTACTTTTTTGATCAAATCAACCCACTACTCAACCGCCCACGTGTGTGTCTGAGTCAGTGCTGGCAGCCGCCTTCATTGAGTTAGGTTAGTGTGCTTTGCATGGTTTTCTTGAAGCTCATATTGAAGCTCGTCGGTCAAGAAGTTGCATTCCGCTAATCTAACTTTGTTTGAGTGGCTTGGTCCTCTCACAAGGACATCTCTTTTTCTGCTTTACCTAAAGTCCATTAGGTCATGACATTTGTTTGATTAGATGATTATCAGGTGATCCAGAAGACCTAATCAATGAGATTTGGGGTGGTAACGTTCTTTATTACTTCTTCATTTCATGTTCTAACTCCCAGTAATAGAATGAGAGACCTACACTTGACACTTGCTATCATGCTTGATGACTTTCTTTCATATTGGTTTCAGGTTCATACTTTGCTCCCTAATCCGGAAAGAGTATGTCAATGTTCCCAGGGTAGGAACTTCCACTTTTCTTAAACAGAGTATGGGCTTGCGCTTCAGTTCGGGACTCTGAATCGATCAATCGAATAGGAAAAGACCTTTCCTCTTTCGCTTTCTCTCCACTCCTACTCCTGTGGCTTCCCTTTCCAGTTCATTTCATGCCCCCTCCAGTTACTCTATCCCTGGCATCCCTTTCTTCCCCTTCATCTTCGGGCAAGCGGGTGAACTTAGGGCCTATTCCCTATTTGATTCTTTAGGCTAGTGGTCCCTTTTTGTTTGGCCATGAATAGTGAGTGGGACCTCATGTTCACCAGGTAGCCATAGCTGCATGGAATTATATCAGTACATTAGTTAGACGATCTGGTAGCTAGCTACCCCGATTCACACCAAGTTCTCTTTGTCGGGCATGGAGAAAGCTCCAAGGATTACCCTGGGGTTAGACCACTCTACGGAACCCCTTTTGACAGCTGCTCTGTGCTTATCGGTATCTTTCATTCTTTCGGCCAAGACCAATTCTGCCTAAGGTCATGATCGAGTCATGACGAGCTAGACTGATGATGCTCTTTCAAGGACAAAATGCCCTGGATATGAGTATGACTCTTTAGGGTAATACAATAGATTATCCATGTGCAAATCGAGATGCAGTCTGGTTCGAGCATATCCAGTTTCATATCCATATCTCGCAGATCCTGATTCTTCTATTACATAATACCTATCAGTAGGCTAGGTGTTTGTGGAAGCAATTAACCAGACTGCAACCACAATCGCCCTCTTGGTCACCCTTCCTTCCGGAAATTTACCAAAAGGGTTTATGTGCTCAGATGCACCTAAATTCTTCTCATCTATATCCATTTTCAGTAAGGATGGAAAATCCTTAAGACTGATAAGGATATCATTTCTGTGAAGACCACCAAATACCTATTGATCAACCAATATAAAATTGAGAGTTGGAGGACCAAACAACCACCTAGGTGTAGTTGAAAGGTTCCAACCTGCTCCCATATTGTAACACTTCCAAATGTACCCTAATTCATAATCTTCGTTCGATCATTTCCAAGAAGTGGCACACATAGGAACATCAAGTAGTTGATCAATGGTCACATCTGGTGATAATGCACAGTATGATACCAAGAAAGCTAAGTCAACCACTGTTTCATCCAATTAAGGATAACAGTCCGCTGAAGGATTTG
>JAOTQR010077592.1:0-12028 GCA_025774065.1 Solanum ossicruentum | reverse complement strand
TATTCATTAAAAAAAATGAGATGGGATGAAGCCTACGCTACTTATTGATTATCAAAAAGCGAACCCCCCGCCCTTCCCACCCGGGGCTACCCCTACCCTAAGATAAGACGGTTCCCGCCCTCAGGTCAGGGAATAGAGCTAACTAATTTAGACAAATTAATAACTTGGGTTTATGACCTCACCTTCTCTGGTGTCAGTGAGAGCAATTTGAATATCCCCTTTGACCTTCCTTTGTAGATAGAATCTTCAATGAGTAGAAAGAAGCAAACTTACCAAGAAAGGTGCTTGTTGAGTAAGGTCCGCTTTCGAGCCCAAGCCCATTGTATACGTTACGTGCTTGAGCGCATCTTTCTCATATCGATCAAGGCTTTCCTTGATTTTGAACTCTAAGTCTTATTACCGACGCGATGGATTGCTATTTGAAAACACTTTCAATACAAAAAGACCGAGAGGTTGGCCGCCTATCCTAGAACTTCTCATTTCCAAGAAGATCCTGGGCTCAATCTAGTTTAGTATCAAGGTGATTCTTTTTCTATTCCTATATATATGGGTTGGTGAAACATTTCCACGATATCGTTATGATCAATTAATGGGACTCAAGCCACTGCCTATGTGTTTTCAGCTCATTCTTCAATAGGCACGCGGTCAGAGCCCTGACTCCTCCCACTACTTGGGAGCTTATGGTTTCATGTTATATTTCACTCCCCGATAGGGCTTCTTTTTACACTTCCTTCACAGTACTACTTCGTTATCGGTCACCCAAGAGTATTTAGACTTGCAATGTGGTCCTTGCTGATTCACACGGGATTCCACGTGGCCCATGCTACTCGAGTCAGAGCGTAAGCTAGTGATGCTTTCGGTTTGGGGTTTCCGACCCTCCAGGTCTCCACCTACTTGTGGAATAGGGGGGTTCCTTGATATTAAGGTGTCAAGGAGATTGAAGAAGGCAATAGTTGGAAGCAATCGATGCCTTGATCATTCAATTGACTCCTTGCTATCAGTCCGTGCTAGCTGTCATGCTGGCAAAAGTAGGGATTTCGATCGGTTTTACCTACTATTGGATTTGAACCAATGACTCTCGCCGTATGAAAGCGATACTCTAACCGCTGAGTCAAGCAGGTCAAGCTGAGTTGAGGTCTCTAGTTCAAGTCTAGGATGGCCCAGTTGTGCTAGGAAAAAGAATAGAAGAAGCATTTGACTACTTAATGCATGCTCCAATTGGCTCGGGGGGATATAACTCAGTTGGTAGAGCTTCGCTCTTGCAATTGGATAGTTGCGATTACGGGTTGGATTTTTAATTATCTAGGAAGTAATGATAGTATCTTGTACCTGAACCGGTGGCTCACTTTTCCTAAGTGTGTGCGTGTGTGTGTGTCTATATATATATATATCATGTTATAGTCCGATAATTATTGTATTGAGGATTGTGTTGGCTATAGCTACTATATTACCTGGGTTTTTCCATTATATGACTACGAAAGGGCCTAAAAGGATTTGGTTAGAGCTATAAACCTGTGATAGGTAAGTACACTTGGCTTGACTCTTACTTTTGTATACATGGTGTGAGGTTATAGGAATATACGAGTTATTGAGGTTGACCTATGATTACATGCTACCCTGTGTGCTAATCTTGTATCTATATCTGGTTTCCTTGGCGATATCTTAAATAGAAGTTGGACGGCGATACGACTCTAGTTAGGTGATATCCTTCTGATTATCTAGCCTGTTAGGCCTGAGTTCAGATTATACCGATGCTGCCCTATAATTTGCTTACACGAAAAGGGTCCTGGTAAGGGTCTTATATGAGTTAGAGCCTAGGGAAGGCATGCACACAAACTTGACTTGCACTTATATGAGTGTGTATTACCTGAGCTATAGAGACATAGGGATTGGAAGATTTTGCATTGATTCTATGTCATACCATGACTTGATTACGAGCATACTATGATTCTATTGGGCCTATCGATTAGGGGCACCTATGATACCCCTGTTATTACTGCATTTTTTACTTCTATTACCCGAGGTAGGCTGGAATGTAGTATGGTTGCTTGCTGAGCTTGATTCTATTCTAATTATTGAGGTCTACGCACTGTAATACTGAGGTTAGTTGGTGCTCTGCGATTCTTGCATACCTTGAGGGTGAGTTGGTTACTGTGACTTGGGAGAGATGATATGATTGGGGGATCCGAATCTAGTTAGAGAGAGAGGGAGATTTTCGGATGTTGTGCTCTGAGGCCTAGATGATACATATTATTGTTTAGATCTGGTGGTTACGTTTGAGTGTCTTGAGACATGGGTGACGCTCCCTGTGGTCTTAGTCCGGTGATCATGTCCGAGTGTCCGAGAAAAGGGTGTTGATTCTAAGTGGTCTATGCAATTATCGTTACTTTGGTCCTAGGCCCTATTGACTACATTTTTGGGGCGAGGCCCCGTGATTGATATTCTGATCAGTTGAGACCATTTGTTATGCGAGGGGGATTCTTTCTCCTGTAGGGGATACATCCCACCATTCCGCATGTATATTTTGGATCGAGTGCCATGTGCTGGCACAGAATCGAGGACCCAAGTTTCTCTGATTGATTACCTGTGGATCCACTCACCTATTCACACCCTCATTGTGCGTAAGTGTACCTCCTAGGCTTATGGGGGATCAGGGGGCATTCAGGCTTAGACACTAGGGCCTTACACGCATGTACAACTGACCTTTGTTCTGATGATGTGTAGAGTTAGGCTCTATGATGGTTCATGGGATTCTGTGATTATCTGCCATCTTGATTATTGTGCGCGGTGTAACTTTCAGGCTTATGGGGGTCCAGTTGGCATACAGATGTAGATACTAGGGCCTTACACCCATGTACAACACTATATCTCAATTGGGAGCAGTTGTGATATTGCCTTATGTAGTCTTCGTCAGCCGACATCAATGTTTAGTACTTAGATTGTTCGATTGGTGCAGCAGTGGTTTGAGGGTTTCCAGACAGGCTTATGCCTTGATATGAGTTCGTTTTGCTACACTGTTGTAGTTCTCTCTATATATTTGGACCTCATTTATTCTTACTATTTCACTCGGTCGTTCGATGATGCCTACTGGTTGCCTTTTCTGGTACTCACCCCTACTTCTGTATTTTTCCACGGTGCAGGTCTATATCCTAGTTGAGGGCACTGAGTTCAGGGGACCAGGGAGCGTAGGAGACTACTTTTGCGTGAGCACTGGCTACTTTGGTTCATCGTAGTCTCCTTCTTTTGATGGCCATCTTTTGTTGTTAGACTTTGGCCATGTATTATAGTATTATGTATTTGTAGTACTTTAGGTTGCATATTATATTTTGATTTGGCCTCTATGTGTACCAGCTCGTATTTCAGTTATTGTAGCTCAGTACAGTTGACTTCTAGGTTTTGGGTAGGTTTTGGCGTTTACATTGTTATTGTATAGATTTGGTTTGGACTAGAAAATTAGGCCAAGTTTCCTTAGGTTGGGTTTTGGATGGCCTGTAGGTGGGACCTAGCAGGTGCCATCATGATCGGGACCTGATCGTGACAGAATGTGACATCCCAAAGATGACTTTTCGAACCCGATATAGTCACTTTGAGTTTCTAGTAATATCCTTCGGATTGACCAATACTCCTACCACTTTCATGGACTTGATGAACAGAGTATTCAGACAATACCTTGATATGTTTGTGATTGTATTCATCGATTATACTTTGGTGTATTCCAAAGATAAGGAAGAATATGTCGATCACCTCCGAATTATTCTTCAGACCCTCAAGGATAAGGAGTTGTATATGTCAAATTTTCAAAATATGAGTTCTGGCTTAAATCTATGTCATTCTTACGACATGTTGTCTCTGGTGATGGTATTCGAGTGGATATGTAAAAGATTGAGGCAGTTAAGAACTAGCCTAGACCCACCTCTCCAACTGACATAAGGAGTTTTCTGGGTTTGGTTGGTTACTACCGCAGGTTTATTGAGGGATTCTCTTATATATCCTTACCAATGACTAAGATGACTCAAAAGAAAGCTAAGTTTCAGTGGTCCGATGAGTGTGAGAAGAGTTCTCAAGAGTTGAAAACCAGATTAACGATTGCACCAGTGTTGACTTTACCTTAGAGGACTGATAATGTTGTAATATATTTTGATGCCTCTAGAGTGGGATTGGAATGCGTTCTAATTCACAGAGGTAAGGTCATAGCCTATGCTTCTCGACAACTCAAGAACTACAAGAGGAACTATCTAACTCATGACTTAGAATTAGCTGCGATGGTGTTTGCACTTAAGATTTGGCTCCACTACTTATATGAAGCACATGTCGATGTATTCATAGACCACAAGAGTCTGCAATATGTATTCACCCAAAAAGAGCTTAACTTGAGCTAGAGAAGATGGCTTGAGCTTCTCAAGGACTACAACATGAGCATCTTCTGCCATCCAGGTAAAACTAATGGCTAATGCTATTAGCAGGTTGTATATGGGAAGCACTGTTCATGTGGAAGAAGAGAAGAAAGAATTAGCCAAAGAGGTGCACAGACTAGCACAATTAGGAGTTTAACTAGATGAATTTGGTAAAGGTAGAATGCTTGTGCATAACAGGGTTTGTCATCCCTTGTAGTAGAGGTAAAGGAGAAGCAAGATCGAGATCCCATCTTACTCCAACTAAAGAAAGATATACACAAGCAGAAAGTTACGGCATTCATCAAAGGGGGAGATGCAGTATTGATATACCAAAGTAGACTGTGTATTCTAGATGTTGATGGTATTCGAGAAAGGATCATGACAGAAGCCCATAATTCTAAATATTCCACCCATCCAGGGTGTACCAAAATGTACCACGACTTGAAAAAGGTTTATTGGTAGAGTGGGACGAAGAAAAAATTACAGACTTTGTTTCTAAGTGCCTAAATTGTCAACAAGTAAAAGTTGAGCACCAAAGGCCATGTGAAGTAGCCAGAATTTTGAAATTCCAGAATGAAAGTGGGAGATAATCAATATGGATTTCATCACAGGCTTACCGAGGTCTCCCAAACAACATGATTCGATATGGGTGATTATTGATAGGATGACTAAATCAGGCCACTTCTTGGTGGTAAAGACTATTAATATGATAGAGAACTATGCCCAATTGTATATTCGAGAGATTCTCAGATTACATAGAGTTCGTCCATCATATCAGATAGAAGAGCTCAATTTACTCCCAAGTCTGGAAGTCTTTTCAGAAGGGCTTAGGTTCAAAGGTGAACCTTAGTACTGGTTTCCACCCTCAAACTGATGGTTAGGCCGACTGGACAATATATACTTTGGAGGATATGTTAAGGGCCTACGTCATTTACTTCAAAGGTAATTGAGATGACCACTTGCCTTTGATTGAGTTTGCGTACAATAACAGCTTTCATTCGAGCATCCAAATGGCTCTTTATGAGGCCATCTATGGTAGAAGATGTAGATCACCAATCAAGTGGTTCGAGGTAGGTAAAGCAAGGTTGATTGGGCCAAATTTGGTACATTAGACCATGTAAAAGGTAAGGATTATTCAAGAGAGACTGAAAATCGCACAGAGTCATCAGAAGTCCTACACTGATGTTAGGAGAAAGGACCTAAATTTTGAAGTGAATGATTGGGTAGACTGAAAGTATCACCCATGAAGGGGGTAAGATTCGAAAAGAAAGAAAAGTTGAGTCCTCGATACATTGGTCCCTACCAAATTATGAAGAGAGTAGGAAACGTAGCTTATGAGTTGGAGCTACCACAAGAGTTGGCAGTCATCCATCCAGTCTTTCACATTTCTATGCTTAAGAAATTCTTGGGAGATCCGTCCTTGATTATGCCTGTTGAAGGAATTAGAGTGAAGGATATTTTGGATTATGAAGAGATCCCAGTCCAAATCCTTGATTGTTAAGTTCGTAAGTTGAGAACTAAAGAGGTCGCATCTGTAAAAAGCATTGTGTAGAAGTCAATCTGTTGAAGAAGCTACATGGGAAGCTAAAAAGGATATAAAAGCTAGATAACCTTACCTATTCATGCCTCCTAATGGTGAAATCAGTGGTAATGATTCATTTCTATTCTCCGAATCACTTTTCCACTGTTGAGTTGAGTTCTTATCTCTAAGTTGATGTTTTTCTCGAGCTTATGCGTATTTAAGTATGTATGTCTTTAATTGTATGTGTGCCTAATGATGATGTTAGAGTTAGTCTTTCAATTCTGAATCCTGAGTTGAGGTTGATTTCTGGAGTATGAGTATTCGAGTATCCAAGTATTTGAGTTCATTCTTGATAGTTCTCCTATGTGTTCATCATTTGAGGACGAATGATCCCAAGGGGGAGATATTGTGACACCATATAACTCTATCCTTATATGTACCTATGTTTCAAGACTTATTCTTACACATGGGAAGTGGATTAGGGTCGTAAGGGACCTCTATTATTTAGTCGAGTTCAAAATTTTCTTATAAATTGAGTTTCTAGTGTTATATTATACAAGAGTCAACTTTAAATGATAATAAATTTTAGTACACAAAGCATTAGATGTCCTGTGACCTATCAAATTAAAGCTCTTTGAATTAGCTTTCCAATGCAATTTATTTCACCTCATTTGGAGTTTAGAGTTAAAAGTTATGGTTGTTTACCTAAAGACTACCAGAGCATAATTGGATCTGCAAACCTAATATGGGCCATGGAAAAAAGTATGGTCCTTCTGCTAACTCGTGAAAAAGTCCTGAAAATCCACTTTTTGGGTCCCAGATTCTACGAACCAATCTACGGGTTGTAGAAACTTCTATAGGCTATAGATTGGGCTTATGAAGGCGATCCAAAGACCTTAAATTTTGGCCAAAAGTTTACGGAAGGGTCCCTACATGCCGTGAAGGTTTCTATGGGCCATATGTGGGCCCATAAATGACTTTTGATAACTTCTTAAGAAAGGATATTTTGGTCTTTTCCCACTCTTTCAAAGCCAAAAACTGACATTTTTACACCTAAATAAAGTCCTAAACATATCAGTTCAACCTTTTTATGCTAAATCACACTCTCAAACTTAGAGTAAGGGTTCAAAGGAGACAAAGGGCTAGGTTCTGAAGCAAAAACTTGAGAAATCTTCCAACCTGTTTCAAGGTTCAAAACTTTCAGGTATGTAAGGTTAACTAAAATATGGGTTTTGTTATTCCATGTGCCTAATAACCTGAATTGTTGAAGTAATTGTGTCTTCCATGAATGTTTCTTTTGAAGGTTTTCTTAAATTCTAATGTATTTCTTTAAAATTTTGCATGAATTACAATTTTATGAATTAAATGGTTGAATTAGATGGTTTCACTTTTTCTACACGAACCCTAGCATGAATTCTTGATATTTTCATATATTTGAATAAAGTGCGTATGCATGAGTATAATTTGAGCATAAAGAGTGTATGAAATCGCTACATGCTTTAATTCTGTATTTGTTCTCCTAAATGCTATGAATTAGAATGATGCATGATAGAGTTGATATTTGATGTGATGAATTGAGTTGACAAATGTCCAATGAGCCTAGATGACTGAGTTAACCATATGGATGATGTCTTATGAGCATATTGAGTCTTCGGAGGAGTATTGGGCACTGAATTGAGTAAAAGTAAGTCCAAATAGAAATCAACAACTATGTAGCCGGCGTGAGAGAGGATTGAACCGTAAAAGCGAATGTTTCATATTGTTCTAAAACAAGGACTTAATGTTGTTGATTTTGGATCCACTGATGGGATGTACTATACCCTGGCAAGGTATTGGATGGATATGGCAACGACATCACTTCGTTGTATCATCATCGACTCATAGGTGATAGTTATCGGTTAGAGAAACTCCGAAATAGGCCTTGATAGAACTTTGAGTGGATGGGACATAGATAATAGATGAGTAATCATTGTCTAAATTGCATTCTTGCTCTAGACTTTTGACATGATGGTTGAGTTTTCCACTTCTTGAGTTGAGCTTTTTGAGTTGATGTTATTCTTCCTTTACATGTTTCTTTCTTTCATTTTACATACTCATACATTTCACGTACTGATGGTCATTTGGGCCTGCATCTTTTCATGATGTACAGATAGGTACTAGCGGTCATCAACAGGCGCCCGTTGAGGACTTACTTGCATTCAACTGATTGGTGAGTCCTCCCCTGCTTTCGAAGGATATCATGTTTTTTCCTTCTAGCTTTGAGTTTAGTTTTTTTAATTTTATTTTGAGGTAGCCATGGGTATATCATTAGCATCACTCAGATAGATTTTTTAGAGGCTTCATAGACTAGAATGTGGAGGGTGGGGATGGGGTGGGGTGGGGAGCTTGGGGTGGAGAGGTAACGGGTGAGGAATGGCTAAAAGAATTTGTTGTTGAAATTTTCAACATGATCCCTACTATAATATGGGTATCTATATTTACCCATATTATGAAACGACCCAAAAAGTGCCCGAAAATATGTCTCGAAAGTGCCCGAAATTGTAATTTTGATATATCTAAAAATTCGTTCGTTATTTTAAAAATTTGACTTCATATTCTTGTTCAGGTGGTCAAATTGAGTGGGAAATGGGTCTAACTCCGATTTTAGAGCAACCGTATCAAAATCCAAAATTTGCAAAATGCAAATTCCAGAGGCAAATCAGGTCTTTTCCACGACGCGCCTCAGTTCATTTTAGTGCAAGTTCTATTTTTTCGGTCCAAGACTTTTAAGTCTTGGGCCTAAGTAATCCCATATGTGAAAATACCTATACTTAGTCTTATTTCACCCTCATATCATTCAAGACATTCCCCAATACTCACTCAAATACTTAGACTAATATTTCTCTCAAAATTCAAGTCCCAAAACTCTCATCCGGATCTAAGGATTTCCTTCAAACTCTAAGTCTCCATTAAAGTCTTCTTAAAGAAATTCTCCAAAGTCAAGGCATGTGGGTTTCAACCATTAGGTCCTTTCACCCATGGTACCCCAATCTCCTTTTTACTCAATTTACATGATTTAGAGTTGATTTTACATATAGGTTTTCTAGCATGAACTTATCTATAAACTATGTTAAAGCTATATGAGATTCTGACTGTTTTACTATGTTATGGGCTATAAATCTTGGATCTATTGTTAGATTTGATGAAGGGTTTTGATATATATTGCTTGAGGGTTTTATCAAGTATCTATTGATTGTTTTACATTAGATTTTCAAGCATGATTTCACTTTTGAATTGTATGGTTTTACACTAGCTCTACACACCCTCCAAGTGTTTGATAAAATACATGGTTATGATTTCTTGAGGAATTGAAGGTCCAACGCATGTCTTATGAGTTGAATGACTTCGTAATGATTTTAAGCTTTCTAAAGATATGTCTAATTCATAGAAATGTTGATGATGTTATAAAGTTGGGTTTAAGCTCTCTCTTAAAGATTTCACCTCTTGTGAGCCCTTTAATGCTGATGTTGAAGCAAGGGTAATGTTTGAGGATGAACTATTCTTATGTTTGAAGTTAGGCTCACCATTTGAGGTCAAGGATGTTTTAGATCTACTCGTGTCATGTTGCTATGCTTCTTACTAATTATTAAAGCTATGATTATCTTATGTATTTCGTGGGATTAGGCTTAGCATCGATGGATGGAGGGTTTGCTCTCTTTCCTCAAGCTATGTGCCACTATAGGATGATGTTGCACCCTTTCTATACTAGTGGATCTATTTAGTACATATTCTATTAAATTCCTTTCCAAAATAGGGTGGGACCCCGTAAGGTTAAGTATAGTCAAAAATCCTTTCTGAAATGGGGTGGGACCTCGTAACGAGGGTTACTTCATTCGAAATGGGGAAGGACCCTATAAGGTGAAGTATGGTTTACCTTGGCAAGTAGACCACCTTTTTACTGGTGAGAGATAATCATTGGGATTCCAAGTTGTAGCTCGTTTGGTCTTATATCTATGTCGGTTGTGGTCTCTTCCCACACTTATGTATTACGATCTATACAAGTTGATTGGATTGTAAGCATGTTTTACTTCAAGCATCATTCATACATGTCGTATTGTTATTATGATATTCATTGCCTATGCTTATGCATTTTGACTATGTTGCCTAACTCTTGTTGCATTGCATCCTACATGGTTCGTACATTTAAACGTACTAATGCATACTCTATGCCTACGTGATATCACCATAGGAACCGGAACCTCATTTGATCATCCTCCTCCACATAACTAGTACGATATCTCTCAAGCTAGTTGGCGAGTAGTCCATTTCGGGGACATTGGTCTATGTTTCTTATGTTATGTAATGATACTCTCTTTCTTTATTGTAAACTTTGACCATGAGGGTGAGCCCGGTAGCTTGTCTTGGCCCCCGCTCTTATCTATGTAGTAGAGGTGTTGTTGGACATGCTATGAGCCTTAACTCTCTTACTTCTTGTTGTTATGGTATCAAAGATATCCCTTAGTCCCTTATTTCCCTTTTATTTGTTCTTTCTTATCGTTGTTTTAATTACTTCTGTGACCAAGGATGTACAATAATATGCTAAGAGGCTTGTTTGGGGTTCCTTTGGGCTCATCATTCGCCGGTCACGACTAGGCCCTAGGTCCGAGTCGTGACATATTCTCCATTGGATAACTCGTTTTTATCCATTTAAAATATGCAAGTTGGGTATTTTATCCATTTTGTTTAACTCATCTATGATCGACATATTCAACTCGACCCGCTTGTTTGTCACTCCTGATCAGCATTAAGGAAAACCAACAAAGACTCTATTGCCACACCAAAATTTTGAGCAGAGTTATTATTTGGAAAGTTCTCAAGCTTTTCGTTTCTGAGATACATCAGCAAATTGTGGAGACTATCGACAAATCCTTTTGGTATTTTTTTCCTTGAAAGTTCTTAACTAAGAAAACTTTGAAGCCTTCTCAATTCGCCAAGAAAAACCTTCTTCTTTTCGAGATCCACTAGCACAATCAGGCATAATAGGAATAGAGATTTACTCAAGATATCATCGTCATCTGTTGTATATTATTCATTTGAGCACAATCATAAAGACAAAAATGTCCTACATTGTTAGCCAAGAACTGAATTCGCGTCTCCAAATCTTCCAACTTGTCATGGTCGACATGACCATTTACTTCTGAGACCTATAAGTATCTCAAAAATCTCATTTTCTTTTGAACCATTTTCAGTTGCTGTATGGATAGATTTATCTCAAGGCTTTCCTCATTTATTAAAATCCCGCCAGAGATATCCTTTTTCATATATTCGTAATCATATAGATTTTTGCCAATGTAATCCATGTATTCCGACGGTAGGAATCTTTCAACTTTCAAATTGCACAAATAAGCACTTCAACTAACCAATTCTTAATCATTTAAACACGTGAATCCTAGTTGGCTTAATGCATGAACGGGACGAAATTCAGGAACGTGAAGCTCCTTTTCTATAGGCCCAAAATTTTATAGACACACACACACACACACACACACACACACACACACACACACACACACACACACACACCCTAATATTTAAATTTAAAATACCATGTTTCCTCTTCTTTGTATTACTCTCTCCATCCCATTTTATGTGGCACCCTTTCTCTTTTGGTCTTTCCCAAAAAGAATGTCATCTTACTCTAATTGAAAAAAAATCTATCTTTAAAATTCTCTTTTTACACTTAATAAAATGATTCTCAACGACACAAATATCTAAGAATGATTTTAGACCACAAGTTCTAAAAGTCTTCCTTTTTTTCTTAATCACTGTGTCAAGTCAAAGGGTGTCACATAAAATGGAACGGAGGGAGTACTAATCTTCAAGAATTTTTTTATTAGTTTTTGACATGAAAATATTTCATAATTTGAAATATTTTTTTCAAATGAAAATTTTCAAAATAGAAAATTTTGTAAAAAATAAATTTTTAATTTTTTTGTATGGGTTAGGGGTTGGGGCTGGGGAGATGGGTAGAGGGGAGGGAGCCCAAGGTGAAGTAAAACATTAAAATATTTTAAATTTGAATTATTTTAAAAATAAATTTTAAATTTTTTTGTATGGGGGTAGGAGGTGGGGT
>JAOTQR010077591.1:0-12029 GCA_025774065.1 Solanum ossicruentum | reverse complement strand
ATGTTATTTCCATGAACATGATTATTGTGCATTTACTATGTGATTGCTAGATGTTCCAAGAAAAGAAATGTAAAGCCAATGGGAAATGGTTCCGGATAGTTGAAAAAAATGTAAAGCCGATGGGAAATGGTTCCGGCTAGTGAAACATCTATGATTCGAGGGACGTGTCGCACGTCGTGACAGTTACTATGATTCGCGGGACGTGTGGCACGCCGCAACGGATACTATGATGCAAGGGTCGTGTCACACGCCACGATAGATACATGGTCCATGTGTGGCCCCCATGGGTTCTGACTGAGGCATGTTTATGATCAGCGGATGTGTATTACTAGGACAGACATGCATCATTCTGCGTGACATTATATTGCATTGAATTACATCTCATTATCATTTATAAATGTGTGCATGCTTTTTGAAACTTGTGATAGATACACTTGATCCCTGGTGTTGTTGATATATAATAGTTGGTGTGGTTATTGAGTTATCTTTTATGTGCATTGTGAACTGTTATGCTAGACTGATTTTATGCAGATTGTAGTTGTGTGGGTTTGGTTGGAGTGTTGGGGGTACCGGTATTCTATGTTATTTAATTTTGTGTTTAGTAGTTCACTTGCTGAGTACCGTGTGTTTGGTACTCACTCCCCCCCTGCTACAATAATTTTGTAGGTTGCGAGCCCGAATTATCGTGATACTCTCCACTCTTTCTTATCCGAGGCTTCCTGTAGAAATTGTGAGAGGTAGTTGTTTGTCATTCCAGCTGACTTCTTACTCCTATTTTATGATTTTGTTCTATTCTAGAGACAATATCATTTGATACTTGCATTTCTTTTCGAATCTATTGTAATACATTAGAAGGATGTGCACGTGACAACGAGGTTTTGGGGGATTTTCATTAAGTTGACTTATTATCTTAATTGAACTTTTATTTTTATTATAATTTCGCACTTTTAAGGTTATAATTGGGTTGTAGGCTGACTTGTCTTCGTGGGATAAGACGAGTACCATCACGTCCATTTTGGGGTCGTGACAATGATATTGTAATGCCATTATTTCTAAACATAACATATAAGGATATATAGAGTCAAGGATACATAAGCAAGCTTTAACATGCACAAGGAATATGATTCAAGATCAATATGAGACAATGCATAAGAAAGCACATATAATGAAAACATAATATGAGATCATAAGCTTGTGGGAATAGACCATAACCAATAGTAAATCCATGTGAGCTACTACATGGAATCCAATGAACTCATTCCATTGAGAAAAGGCCAATGTACTCCTTCTATTGGGAAAAGGGAAATCTACTTACCAGGGTAGATGTCCAAAACTTAATAACTTTGCAATTCCATCTTTTATAACATATGGGCCTATGTGAATCCACTATCCTAGCCTAAAAGGCTCCTATGGTGGCACATAGTTAAGGACATTGAGATTTCCCCTTAACTAATAAAATGAGTCATAATCTCTAGTCCTCTCGGTGCTAAGTCATACCACAAAATCTTTAAAACATACTCTTAGAATCATACGTAGCAATCATAGGAGTAGCTCGAACATAAGAATCTTTCTTAAACATCTTTTACGGCAATTAACATAGTACATATATCTTTGGTCAACTTGACTTTGAAGCTCTTCATTAAAGTCCTAATCATAATCATGAATGATAGGAAAACTTTCATTTGAAACAAGTTGTGCTTAGCTTTTAGCATGGAACAATCATAAATCATATAAGTCTTAAGAAATTTCTTTTAAGAGAAATATCGAAATCGCCCAACCTTGATTATATTAAAAATATCATCATGGAATCAACATCATACTTCAAATATGCTTATATTTACGTAGAAAAATAGTTGCTCAACCTCATAAGTATCATATAATAACATAAGGATCATGAAACCATCATAAGCATGCACATTAAATTGAGGAACTCAAAGAAAAGGTAAAATACTTGATAGGGAACTTTACGGGTGAAAAGATATCCATAAATCAACTCACATACCTAGAGAACTAATTGAAGCCTTTAGGGAAGAAACTTTGGAAACCCTAGTCTTGTTCTTAAGAGCCTCTTGCCGTGGAATTTTGGAATTGGAAGAATAAGAGAATGAGAGGTGTTTTAGGGCTTGAAGACTAAAATAGGTCCCCTTTCCCGTCCCAAAAAGACATAGTTTAAGAATAGAATGGACGGAAATGAAAAAATTGCCCCTCATTAAACTGCCAAAATTGGCCTATGAACCTCTATTACAGATAGTAAGTCATTCCATGGGCCATAAGGCCCTTCATTTGATGACACATCTAAAAATCCTGAAAACTGACCTTACTGAATTGAAAACCACAAAGCATCAGTATGAGCCTTGAAACATCTTACGGGCAGTGGTTGGACTCGTAGAGTCTCCCTTGGCCTTACCATAAAAGATTTCCATGTGTCGTAACCCATTCTAATGGTTGTCTGATAACTCGTAAGTCACCTTCCTGAAAACTCTAAATTTCCTTTTTATCTAGGGTCCCACTCATGAAACCACCTACAGGTCGTAAGGTATGTCACGAACCGTCACTTGGTCTATCGATTACCTCACACTTGAAAACTTTTCTCCTTCCTAAATTTCTATGTTTAAGAACCAAACTTATGAGCCGTATTTCAACTTACTGGCCATAAGTGATCCCATAAAATAGACTTTAGGTTATTTTTAAGCCAACTTTTTTATACTCAGGGATTCTAAACTAGGGACATTAAGATCTGAGATTATTTTGACTATTTGATTCTAAAACTAGTTAAAACGATCTTTCTGGAGTTCTGGACGAAGGAGGTCACCAATTTGAATTTTTGATGGTTCTATTAAGTCCAAAATATTGTTTCTGATAGAGTTACATGTTTGTTTTTGTTCATGGGGTTCCAAATGAATCTCAAGGGTCCATTTCTTGTTTTTCCTAAGTTGTATTTGCTAGATTTTAGCTAGCTTCAGGTGCATCTTGGTCCTTTCTCTGTGTTCGCAGAGGTCAAGCAGTCTAGACCACCATGTTCGAAAGAGAAGGGTCGCGTTCGTGAAGCTTTCAAGCCTAGACGTCTGTGTTCGTGGAGCTTTACAGGCTACGTGTCTTCGCGTTCATAGAGCTTTATAGGCAACTTGTCTCCGTCTCCATGGAGAATAAAAAGTGCCTGAACAATGTCACTTTTAAAGTGACAGGTTTAGACCAGTTTCCTCTATTTTTAATATTTCAAGCTTCTCTTTAGAGAGGAACTTCAAGATTTTTCAAGGAAAATTGATTGGATAACTATTTTCTAACATATTCCTTCAATCTCCATTTATTAAATTGTGTTTTTAATTGGAAAATTGGGGATTTTTTTGGATATTGATTTCTAATCCTATATTCATGATTCCTAACTTATTTCAACTCTGTCTTTTCGAAATGATTTTCACCATTGAAATCTTTATTACTTGGAGAACGTCATCATATATTAATTTCTAGATTCTAACTACCTTTTTCAGCATGAGATTTTTTACTATTTTGCCCTATTTATTCGAATTGATTGATTTTCGTGTCATCAGATTTGTTATATATGATTATGATGTTATATTTGAATGAATTTGGTGATTTAGAATATCATAGAAGGGGGAAAGCTTTGGATTTGACTTGATTTGACACTTTATATAAGACAAGTGCACTTGTAATCTTTTGTTAAGTATGATAGAACATTGTATGCTCCTATGTGTATGGAATTGAGTACATTGGGGTAGAGGTGTATTATCATAGGCTTTGATCATAAGAATTCAGATTGATTACTTGTTCATATGGTGATATCTTCATTTGTGAAATAAATTGTGAATTCGTAATATATGTGATCTATTGAATCATTTGATATTGATATCGAGATGGCAGTTATGTTAAGATGTCATCGTTATTGAGACTCTGATGATTTTAAGATGTTGATGATATTAGACATTGATGATACTGAGATATTGATGATATCGAGGCATTGATGATATTGATACTTTAATAATATTGAAATCGTTATGGTGTTGACACTGTGGTATAATTGAGATCATGCACATTACATTTACTTCTTCTACTAGCCCTGCTATGTCTACTGTCAAGCAGAAGAGTTTCGAGAGATTAGTTCAGTCACCTCCTCCCAGATTTGATGGCATACCTAATGGCAGGGCTTATGATTTTATTTAGAGTGCCAAAATTGGTTGTGCAATTTGGCTATTCTTGAGTCCCACGGGGTTCCTTATACCTCCTATCAGTTCATTGGCTTGGCTAATGAGTGTGGAGATCGATTTTGGCCCGTAGACCTGTTAGATCACCAGCTTTGACTTGGTATCAGTTTACTGAGGTGTTCTTAAAAAGGTTCATGCCATATAGACTCCGAGATAACAGGCGTGATGAGGTTGACTGGCTTCAGAAGGGATCGATATCGGTATCTAACTACGAGGCCAGATTTCATGAGTTGTCTAGATATGCCTTGTCCAGCATCCCCACAGAGTTTAAGAGAATCTGGCATTTTGCCAGGGGATTGGTAGGGTGTCTTCAAAAGGCTACAACGTCATTGGTCCTAGCAGCTGGCACCTTCTGCAGTATAGTAGGCCACACCCACATGATTAAGTGTATCTGACATGACCATCAGAGTGGTCTAAAGAGATTTCACTAGCATTGCCAGTTCAGTGGGCATTCGCCATGGAATACAGGGTTTCAGAGATAGGGCCATCAGGGCAGGGCAATTTATGCAACCATTCATGCAGTTGACAATATTGACAGATCTAGGCCTTTTCAAATGGGTCGTGACAGTTTTTCTAGTGCAGCCAGGTATGGTGATTTTCCAAGATAATCATCTTAGGGATGAGATCCCAAAGCTTGCTATCTTTATGATGAGATTGGGCACTTGGCCAGGCATTGTCCTCATCATGCACCTTCCACTAAGTTATTAGGGACCCAACCAACGCATCCAGGCCCAACACTAGTAGCTAGGGACACCTCTTAAGGTATGAGGGGTGCTTCTAGAGGAGGTCAAGGAATAGTTTGAGGTGGAGCTCGTAGCGGACCACAATCTAGTGGGGTGTATAGGGTATGCTATGTAGTTACAAATTCGGTAGAGGTAGAGGCCTCCAATGCAATCATTGTGGTATGGTTCCAATGTGCCACCATTTCGCTTCAGTTTCATTTAATTCAGGCTCCAGTTATTCATATGTATCAGCTTATTTGCCACGGACCTTGATATTATGTATGAGTCACTTGCCAAGCCTATTTGTGTTTCCACCTTAGTAGGTGAATCTTTAATGGTGAATTAAGCGCGTCATAGTTGTGTTATGACCTTCTTAGAGAGAGATACTATTGTTGATTTGATATTGCTTGATATGGTTGACTTTAATATGATATTGGGTATGGATTAGTTATCACCTCATCATGCTATTCTTGATTGTAATGCGAAGACATTGAATTTATCTTGTCCCAATTTACCTTAGTTAACGCGGATTGGCGTATCTAGTTTTTATCACAAGGGGTGATCTCTTATATGATTGCTTATAGATTGATGGATAAGGGATATTTATCATATTTGGCTCATGTTCAGGCCTATTCTCAGGAGTCACTACCATTGAAGACCACCAGAACTGTGAGGGAGTTTATGGATGTGTTTCTGACTAATTTGACAAATGTTCCTCCAAATCGTAATATTGATTTTTCTATTGATGTGGAGCTGAGCACTTAAGCCCATTTCTATTGCCCCTATCGGATAGCTCCGGCTGAGTTGAAGGAGCTAAAGGAGCAGTTAGAGGATTTGTTGGAGAAAGGGTTTATCCATCTGAGTGTATCTCCTTAGGGTGCTCATGTCTTATTTGTGAAGAAAAAGGATGACACTATACAGATGTGTATTGATTATCTCTGATGAACAAAGTGACCATTAAGAATGAGTATCCTTTATCTTGTATTGATGATTTATTCAACCATTTGCAAGGTACTTTAGTGTTTTACAAGATTGATTTGGGGTCTAGATATCTCCAGTTGAGAGTTCTGGATATATTTGTGATTGTATTTATTGATGACATCTTGGTTTACTCCAAGAGTGACTCCGACTATGTAAAACACTTGAGGATTGTATTTCAGAAGTTGAGAGAGGAGAAGTGTCACGACTTGACTTCTTAGGTCATGATGGCACCTGTTAGATCCCTCAGACAAGCAAGCTAACCCAATACCCATGACAGCTATCCTGAATCACTGATGATAAGGATACCAGCAATATAAGTACAACAAATACAATCTACCCAGGACTTGTAAGTCACCTGTACAGAGCTATTATAGACTCCAAATAAAATATACATATCTAAATACATAACCAAAATAGCAATCTACACATACAAATTAAAACTACATATATAGGGCTAGTGTCTGAATATAAAAGAAGGTCATCAAACAGAAGGAGACTGCAAAATGACAAGAGTTGTTGATGCTCACCAATGTCTCCTGAATCGCATGCGAACCCCTAACTCAGCAATCATGGTTGGTACCTGGACTTACACCATAGGAAGATGCAGAAATGTAGGAGTGAGTACCGTAATCAAGCACTGAGTAAGCATCATTGGTCGATTGAATGAAATACAGTAAATCCAGAAGACTCAAATACAAAGAACTATAGTAGGTCTAGACAAGTTGGAACTCATATTAAGGAAATAACATGCCTGGAAACCCTCAAACATAACAAAACCAACCAAACGGATGCACGATGATAAACTGAACCAATCTAAGTGATGAATATTAATACCGACTGATGAAGACTCTGTAGGGATATACCACAATTGTCCCCAACTGAGACCTAATGTTATATGCTGGTGCAAGGTCCTAATATCTATACTTATACACCAACTGAGCCCTCATAAGCCCCGAATGTACACCCACACACAGTCTGATCAACCGTATCACAATAAAACTCAACTCTCAATATCATATGATCACATGTTAGTTGTATGTAGGTGTAAGGCCCTAGTGGCTAAGCCTGACCGCCCTCTAAGCCCCTATAAGCCTAGAGGGTACACCCATGCACAATAAGGGTGTGTATAGGTGTGTAGATCCACATGTAATCAACTAGGTCCTTGACCCATCCAGTAACCAGTATCACACGGGGCCTCGAACCCATAGTCCTCCCGACCTGGCCTCCAATCGGGCCAGTCAACTAGGGCCAGATGGTCTGACAATATACAAACAGTGGGACGTATCCCCCGTGGGAGAAAAAATCCCCCTACTATAATCAATAGGGCCTCAAAATCGAAATACAATCTACGAGGTCCTCGACCTAGAACATCAACAGGCGCTCGAACCCTATGATCGACATCTTCCACTCGACATCCCACACAATCCAACCCAGACAATTGTATGTCATAGTCCCTCATATAATACTAGCTAATCTTAGCCTCAAGCAAGGATAACAATTTCACAAGGACTAACAGATGTATACAAAAGTATATATCTCACAAACTAATATAGGGTCATGCCCACCCACAACCAAATACACCACATTTCAGTCAATCACAAGTACTCCGAGTAACCATGGATCTCGAACCCAGGAAATATTAACTAGGCCTTAAACCCAAGGAAAATTAACTGGGTCCCTGACCCAAGAGTAATCGACAGGGTCCCCGACCCAAAGCATAATTGACAGGGTCCGAACCCAAAGGAAAATCGACAAGGTCTCATACCCAAGTATAATCAACAAGGTTCCTGACCCAAAGAACAATTGACAGTGTCTCAGATCCAAGTATAATCAACAAGGTCCCTGGCCCAAAGAATAATTGACAGGTATATCACAAGTATCCAAAACAACTAAGTCAAGTAGAGTCATATCTATACCAAAATTAGTCTATAGTACAACTATGTCATAGGTATTCTGAACAAATCGGCCCATTGGAATCATATCTATACCAGAGTTAGTCCACAGTATGACATATAATTGACAAATAGCCTCACAACTAGCATATCTCAGTAGCATCAGGCTGCATATTCCTACAGATAGGAGTTAAGACAGAATACATGCCTACCATAGGGCATTTGCCTCTATCTAGCCTTTACTAGGCCTTATCATAGTCCAACAATCCCACAACTCAGCTACTATAGTTTAGTACAGTCTAGAACAACCACAAGTATCCCAAAATAACCATAGTTACCCCATATGCTAAGTACAACGACTATCCAGGAAAACAGGTATTAATAAACTATGACAATAACGTTTAAATGCATAGCAGGAAATATAACTAACAATTAGCCTCAGAATATATATATACATACACATACACACATGCGTTCAAGGCTTCCGACGACAAACCGACTCCCAATATACATGTACTTTAGCTCATCAGTCTAGAGGTAAGAAAAGTCTAGCCTAGATGAAAGGTGAATCCATGTGTTTCATATCATTCCATATAAGTATTTCCTCCATGATAGCCTCCAAATGTCACTCAGCTGTCAAAATATAGGTCACAATATCAATAAGATCATTTTTGGCTATAATATCTCAAGGCACAGGGAAGATACGTTAAATGTGACTATAACAAGAAAAAATGGGGCTCATGCCCAAAATACCAAATCAACTCCCCTAAAATGATCTCTACATAGCCCGAGTCTATAGCTAAAAATTGAGCTCGAAACAAGGCTTAGAATAATCAGACACAACCAAAAAACAAGTGACATTTCTAACTGAAAAGAAAACTATTACAACTACTTCTTGGCCAAATTCTTCAAAAATATAATCAAATTAACAAAATTCAATATACCACGGTGTAGGTCTTGAAAAGTAGTACAGATTAGACTAAATTTTACTTAATTCCGATAAGGAATGGTTGAGATATCATATTTTGAATTTGTTTGAGAACTCACAACAAAAACAATAACTAAAATTGCATTTTTACACCAAATGAAGCTCAATCAATTAATTCTGACATTACCATGTCATACGCCTTGACAAAACACATAGAATAGACCTAAATTTTACTAAAATTTGACTTTAAATGGATAAGAAATCACATGTCAAATTTTCTGAAAATCAAATTCGATAGACAATAAAAAATCATTGAATTTTATCTCAAATGATGTGCCAAAATCAATTTGTAGTACTTTCACAATGTTCCTCTTGAAAAAATACACAAGTTAGAATTTTAAATCACTAAAATTGGATAAAAATGAGAGAGAAATCGCAATTCAAAGTTGATGCTAGAAAAAATTTCTAGATATATCCCCTTTTGACTGACTTGCCACATGTCACTTCCCTAGTAGGCCACATCAGCTACCTTTTAATTAATTTTCAGCTATTGATCAAACTTAATTTCAATGCTCCGGCCTCATTTGGAGTTGAAAAGAATACAATCCCTATATGAAATTCATTCGGAAATGGTATTCCGGACTCAATTGTGTAGTCAAAATTCCCATCAGAGGTTATCTTATTTCAATGTGGGTCTCATTTCCCAATATCAAAATCTACTGAAAGTACCAAAATACATCTGAAAGCCTCGAGAACCAAATGAAAGGTCCTCCTAGATCAAACTCGACGTTCCAGATCCAATGATGCAATTAAAATTTCCATATCTGGCATGCTTTCCAAGGACATTTACAAAAGTCAACTATTGACTCATTCCAGAGGCTAAATTTACAAACTCGACATAATTATACCAAACATGCTTCGAGCCTAATTTGGCTATTCTAGAGCTGATGGAACCATCAAAATTTAGTTCTGGGGTCTTTACCAGAATTTTGCCTGAAAATTTATTTTACAGTTGTAATTCCTCGTCTCGAAAAACTGCATAAATATCAACTGATTCACCCAATGACCCAATAGTCAGTGTCAATAAATCACAAATAGCCCGAGATTACTATGCAAATGCTCAAAATGATAAAATATTTGCGAAATCAAAAATAACCTGGATGGTCATTATAGTTATATGCCAAGTTTTTAAAGTGTGAATTCTGACTCGAGTCTGTAGCATTCCTTGGGCATGTGGTGACAAAAGATGGCATTATGGTATCCGGCCAAGGTAGAGGCAGTTCATGAATGAGCTAGACCAACATCTATGATAGAGATTCAGAGTTTTATTAGTCTAACGGGGTATTATCGACGCTTTGTGCAGGGATTCTCTTTTATTGCAGCCCTGTTGACTAGACTTGCTCAACAGGATGTGGATTTTTAATGGCCAGAAGAGTGCGAGTTTAACTTTCAAAAGCTCAAGGATTTATTGACCTCAACACCTATTATTTCTTTACCCGAGGAGAGAATACCTTTTGTGGTGTATTTTGATGCTTCTGGAGTAGGTTTAGGTGGAGTATTGATGCAAACGGGGAGAGTAACAGTATATGCATCTGGGTGGTTGAAGGTGCATGAGAGGAATTACCCTACCCATGATTTAAAGTTGGCCACGGTGGTGTTTGTATTGAAATTATGGTGGTATTATCTCTATGGAGTGCATTGTGAAATCCTTACAATCACTAGAGTCTTAAATATATCTTTTCTTAGCCTAATTTGAACATAATACAACGCATGTGGTTGGAGTTGTTGAATGAATATGATATTTCAATTCTATATCACTTGGGCAAGGTGAATATGGTGGCAGATGCTTTGAGCCGGAAGGTCTTTAGTGTGGGGAGTTTGGCATTCTTGAGGGCAGATGAGAGAACTTTAGCTTTGGAGGTTTAGTCACTTGCTAGACAACTGGTTCGGTTGAGTATTTCTCTTTCCCAAAGAATTTTAGCCTTTCTGGAGCCTAGGTCTTCATTGCGTGATAAGGTATGTGCTCCCCAATTCGACGATGCTAGATTGTGCTTGATTCATGATAAGGTGTTGAGGAATGAAGCAAAAGCAGCTACAATTGATTAAATGGTGTTTTGAGGATTAATGGTTGAATTTGTATGTCTAAGGCTAGAGATAGAAGATTGGGTAGCATTGATATTGGAGGAGGCTCATTGTGCCAGATATCTATCTATTCCGGTGTGGCAAAGATGTTGGATCACATCTTTGTTCAATGCCATTTCCCGACTGTAATATAGGACAAGGTGCAATATAGTTTCAGAGACGATGAATGATTTGGAAAGATGAATTAAAATAAACAATTGGCTATGCAAAAGGCAAGCAATACAAGTGAATTAATATAGACTAAGCCTAGCATGTTGTTTATATCCAATATGGCAAGAGAGGAATGTTGGGATCTTTCAGATGAAACAAAGGAATTCCAACGTATTCTTGCGAACAATCATCTAAGCTATCCACTGTAAAGTTGCTAGTTGTTCCCACTTGAGATCAAGGCTAGAAACACTTAACTATTACCCTTGAGGAATGGTTTTTAGTTAGCAATATACTGTAGTTGTAAGACTTTGCTGAGTAATGCTGGGTTTGTCCAACTCTGTTCTTTCTATGCTTTTAACTCCCATTTGGGTAATAAAGTAAATTAGTTACCAAAAAAATATTCATTTTTCAATATTTGGATGACTTATATTCAATAAAGATGACTTGATAAAATTATTTGGGAAAACTACACAAAATAAACAAAATGTGAAATTATTTATCCTTAATGGAACCAATCCATATTATTTAGGAAAAATAGTGTAACTAGGCAAACATATGATATATATTTACTTTATACAACTATAGTTTGAGAAAAATTACATAGTTATAGTTAGGGTTTTGATGTTATATTTAGAGTTTTGTTGTTATTTTCTCTCTCTTCTCTTTCTCTCTCGCGCCTCTCTCCTTACTCTCTGCAATTTCTTGCCACATATGCAATTACATATGTATACCAATTGCACATATATAATTATTTTGACAGATATACATAGTCAATTCGCCTCTCACCACTCTTTGCCCTCTCTCTCTTGCCACTCTACCCCCTCTCACAATCTCGCTTGCCAGATATACAAATATATATGTATGTTACTTACACATACATAATTATTTGACACATATACACACACATATACAATTTGACAACTATATATATATATATATATATATATATATATATATATATATATATACAATTCGTGTCTCTCCTCTCTCTCTC